>JAGDQP010053803.1:2104-13477 GCA_022664845.1 Lepisma saccharinum
TGTGTATTTTTATGACATCTTAAGGTAACATATTCGAAAACACATGAACAAAATTGAAAGAAGAAAAAATCGAACTAAAAAAAAAAAAAAAAAAAGGTTTCCTTAAAAATATCTAAAAGCAAGTCTTGAAACATACTGTAACATATCTATTTCCCATATGCTGAATATGTACATATATAAAATATTAATTACACCTCATATAAAATGAACAGACTACTTGTTAAAATGCGCATTAAAAGCGACATTTTGAAGTATAAAAATTCGAGGATATTTTAAAAGATTTTGAAGTCAACATTTTTAAAAGCAGTATGTTACAACTGGTTGTAAGAATTTAAAAATATTTCGTTGGAATATTTCTGCTACTATAAAACGGAGCTGTAACAATCCTAAACTACTCTTCTGGAATACTTTCTGCTAATAGAAAATAATTCCCAACAAAACCGTCATTGCAGAAATTACATAAGTTGTGACTTTATACTCGCAAAAAATGTAATAACAGAAAGTTACATGATGTATTTTGATGACAATAAACAGAACCTAGCATACAACACATTGTAACTAACAAACAGTTGTGATAAGTTTTCATTGCGTTATGGAAGAGATTTTCTCAAGGCGGCAATTTCCACGTCGATAGCTTGTTTCCAGATCAGCTTCTTTTGATAACTTTGCTTTCTTCCTCTCTAGTATAGCAATTTGATCAGCGATGAGTTTCCGACTCAACTGCAATTTTTTCATGGCTTCCTCATATCGCTTCCATGAAGCATGAACAGATAGAAGCATTCTTCCATTTATTTCCACCGCACAAGGTCCCCCAGAACATTTCCAGAATCATACACTAATCTCAATGCTAGTATTGAATCTTCACGAAGGTCTTCTATCATCATGTCCTTATTATTAGAAAAATCACTTTCAACACTTGCATTTATGTGAGAAAGAATAAGAAAAAATTTCATTACCTCCACAGTTCTTCGAACTCATCATTATTTCCGAGTAAATTGTGACAAAAAGTGTTCTGTCGATCTGTTTCAGGGTTGAAACTGTCAAACTTATCCTTCCATTTACTGTGTAATTTAGAACACATTTTACTGTGCTGATGTTTAGCATCTTCTGCACTTCGTGGCGGAATGTGATTTTTCTCATATAGTTCTTGCAAAACATAGTTTATACGACTTTCACACAAATTCCCATTTGCACGAATCTCTCTCGGAATAAGAAAAGAAAGACTGCGCATAAACTTATATTTCATTGGACATTTTTCACGGATCTTCCCGCACATTGATACCAAAAATTTTCTACATTCCAGCAGTAATTCAAGTCTTTCATTAGCTTTGCTATGATTTAAAAACTTCTTTGCAGCAAACCCTATGTCAACTTTAGAACAAGACCAAAGTTCATTTTTATTAGCTACTTGTACTTTTAACAGTTTCAAGGTCGTGTCCGCTGGGCTTCACTTTTAATAAACCTCTTCATAAGACGAAGAATCAAATGTTCACATCCTGTAGACAAAAAGGGTGCTAGTGACTGACTATTGAAATTTAATCAGAAAAGTTTCAACATCAGCACTGATAGACACCAAAAAGCCAATCTAGGCAGGGTTAGCGGATCATCAATTGCTTCCTGAACAATTCCTTCTTCCAAATACTTTGGAAGAAACTTCTTAAATTGTTAGAGGTCTGAGCAACTTCGGCATTCCTCACCCAGCGCCAACTGCAGAATTTCTTGGGGGAATTTATTAATGCCTGTGAAATCTGCCTGGTGTGCAGGGCTGTCCTTGAAAAGTCTGTGCAAGCTTTTCAAAACTCTATTAATATTCCAGCCAGCAGCATCATGTCCAGTTTGAAGTGATCCATGAACGACATGCAAACTGCAAGAACCCAAGTCGAAGAGTTTGGCACAATCTTGTGCAATTTTGCGATGAAATTTCCAGTTGACACTGGGTCCATCCATGGGAATTTGTGTTATTCTGGATAATGATAAACCATTAAAGAGCTGCTTTGAATTTGCTTAGAAGGTCTTCCGCAGTAGAATGGTCAAGAACACAGAATTCAAATTCCTAGCTGATACTTGGTTAATCGTGTTATCCCAAAAGAGAATAAGTTCATCCATTTGTCCTTGCTGAATTACGTCATTTAGAGACTCATCGAAGGAAACAACTATATTTGGAAGTTCCTTAAGAATATCAAGTAACTGGGACTTAAAATATGGCGCCAAGCCATACACAACAACATAGGATGACTTTGTTCTCCCCATTGAAAACATCGGAGCTATTTTACTATCAGGAAACATACGCAGAAATACCTCATCCAAACCAGTGCATGAATTAAATGAAAAATGTCCTATAACCATCTTCACTGCCCATATTATTTCAGCGCTTGTTAGCTTCTCTTGATAACGTAATCAGATATCCTGCTTGATTTTGATACTCCTGACACTCCATGTGAAATTTGCTTCCTCTCACAATCACTGGATTCACTTACACTGGCAGGAAGATAAGATTTTATCATTGCTACTAACTGTGATATAAGTGTTTATTTGCTTTTGTTATCTGTCATATTTCTATGTTTAGCACTTTTTGAATGACTTATCACGGTTTGTTGACTCATGTTACTTACTTCAAATGTCTTCTGGCACAAAACGCAACGAGCTTTATATGGGTTATTACAGACTTATTACAGGGTTATTATTACGGACTTCCTTCAACCACTTACACATTCAGGATATAGGTAGTGTGGAATCCACCCACTCAATACTGAAAACAGTTTTCTTCGACATTTTCAAAGTTTAGTCTGAAAATACAATTAAATAATAACAAAAGTCAAATCAAATATGAATACAATAAAGCCAATCAATCAAATAAAATATAAATCTGATAAAAAAAGAAAGGCATTAAAAGAAAAAGAAAATTAATAAAATAGCTTATAATAACGTTTGCAGCTCAACTTACATATCAAAAACGTACATATTCATAAGTTTAATACTTTTCAGTAGCTTGAAAAAAACCAGATTTCATGCTCCTCGTAGTTAGCTCTAAAACGTAATTATTTACTTTAATTCTAACACAAAACTCTCAAATTTAAGCCGGCAAGCAAAAACTTCTTTGATATAAGCTGTCCCTCTATTATCTACCCAATCTCCCCCCTCCTTCAATTATAATCAACTAGAGATTGAGAGTACTTACAGGATAGGGGGGTAGCATTAAGATTGTCACCAAGTTCACGAAAAGTAAGACTGATACAACCAAGTTCAGTTGGTCGCCTTGGAGTCCTTCATGCTAGGGGGTTTAGTCATAAAAGAAAGGTATACTCACAACGCTCTGCATGGTCAAAAGCAGAGAAGTAAAAATAATAATGTTATTGATTTTTTGTACCATTAAAAACTAAATTCTCCCAGGTTCTTCAAGTTTTCCCTGACCAAAATTAAATTCCCTGACTTATCCAGTTTTTTCAGGTGCCTGGTAACCCTGTTATTTACGTGCAAACCCGCCATCTATTAATGTCATATATAGATCTGACTGGGCTACAGTCCAGGATGTTCTCCCTTTTGTTTCCAGTGACAATTAAGATAATTTGATGTAATGACTTTTCACTTCTGTCTTTTTTTCTTTCTTCTCTCTCTCTCTCTCTCTGCATCGCAGTACTGCGTGTTACTTAATGTCTTTATGTCATTGTTACAACTTAGCAGAGTACTGTCAGTTTGAGACGATCATTGCCACTTAAGGAAGGCACTTAATCACCCGTCACTGAAGGGAAACAAAATGTGCCCTGTCTGAAAGAAAATGTGTCGCTAAGGGATGAAAAATCAATGACGTAAAAGTAAGTTCTCCTCTGCTTTTTCATAGTTCGTTTTCCTACCGGTGGCAGATGGCACTGCAAACACGAGAACTTGACCATCTTACATTCGTGTAGTCTCCAATCTTGCCTTTAGCTTAATGTTGGTTTCCACACATTCATTGTAACCAACAGCAATGTACTTATACGTGACTGTTTCATTCCGATTCAATACTGTTAATTCATGTCTCCTGATAGTGTACTTCGTAATTTTGTTTCTTTCGAATTGTCGTCTACATTCAATGACCCATATCTCGGTGATGGCGGCGTTCTACTGAAACTATTTCATTGATGTACATAATCTTATTACATTCACACAAAAACGACTGACAACTTACCAGTATCATTTAGTTCTTGCATTTCCTTGATAAAGAGTATCGAGCTGATCAATACTGTCAACAAATATGCAAACGTATCACCATGCTGGAGTTTTCGATATGAATTTCGTCTGGAAACTTTAGAAAGGAAAACTGCTCACGTTTCTTGAAATAGCAGTCAACGATGTATAGAAGAAAGCACATTTGAGTCATGAACAGGACAGAAAAATGGTGCTGTACCCTTTTCTACTACCTGTTCTGGTGTTGCCGCATACAAGGCTAAACTTAAGAAGGCTGTGTATCTACTAGGGAATCAGAAAATTGTCGTCTTAAAACCAAAGTAGAACTTGTTGAAACTGAGGCACTTTTGACTCTTCTGTTCAAAATACTAACTTTCAAAAGTTTTGTTCAAAACTTTTATTAAACTACTGACTTAAATGTCTGCTGAATGTTGACAACGAAAGGTACAGTTTAGAACAAGACCAACCTCTGAATAATTGGAGGCATGATGAAGAACAAATATTTTTAACTCGTCGTTGACTGTAAATTTAAAATCACGTCGTTGACCGTGGGTGAGCGCTACACTCACCTCGTACATTTAACTTTGGCATTCATGACATGTTTTGCATTTTTATTGACGGATAGATTTTTCCCTAGCTTTCCCTTGAATATTTTACAATTCTGCGAATAAAGTGAAAGTACAAATATCGTACTGTTGTACTTTTTCTCTTCCGTGAATTTACACATAATTACACCAACAATTTTATCAAATTCTACAAGACATTTCAGGAAGTCCCATTGTATCGGACGTAAATCATTGGACCACTGATTGGTCTGTATCTTCTTCCCCACCTGATATTTCACTTGCGCTGTCGTAATCGCTGTTCTCTCTTTCTTAAAAACTACTAAAACCCTAAAAAAACAATATACTTACATCCCCGAACTGAACTTTCTGGCGGACACGCTGTCTTAGAATTAGGTTCAAATACATCTGAATGAAGACATTTGCCCTCCACACCAAATAAGTGAAACAAAACATACACCGCCGTTGGTCATGGGTAAATGGTGCGCTCATTTCAAGTGTAGGCCTTTACGAAACAACTGATTTCTCAGCACTGATACGTTATAGCTATAGCATAGTCACTTTCACCTAATAACAACTTTCTAAAAAGAAGTTAGATCGCTTCCCACTTCACAGAAACCTAATTTACAATTTAGCAGCAAACCGAAATACGAAAGTGAGTGCTATGCTCACTCGAGACCAATAACGGCCCGGATAGCACCCAAATTTACGCCAAGTTTGTACTAGCCTTGTTTTCCCTTGCAGTGCCCCATGAAGTTTGTTTAAATGTTGTACTAAATTTGGAATTACAAACTTGGCATTTCTAAGTTTGCTACAAGTTTGGAACTACAAACTTTATGCAAGTTTGAAACTCCAAATTTGCTACAACATTTAAACTTCATGCGGTAAGTGTAGCACTACAAGGGAAAAACAAGGCTAGTACAAACTTGGGAAATGAAAAATTTCGTTAGGTGGGAGGTCTCTCTCTCTCTCTCTCTCTCTATACAAACAACAACAAAAACCAACCAACCCCCCTACCCCCCCACACCTTTCTTGAAAACGCTACGTACAAAGAATAAATTATAGTATGTGCTCGGGTCGATGACATATCGCTTTTTTGTCTTTGTATTGCGTATAATGAAAGAAAAGAACAAATATCTAACTTGGAAGTGTTATGACTGATTAGGGAAAAATCATACCGTGAAAAACGTAATCAACTTGGACACATGCTTTGACTCGGGGGCGCGCTGTTATGAAGAACACTGAAAAGCAATATTTGACACCTGCCGGTTTAATGTAGCGGCTAACGTGTTGGAAAGCTAATGCGGGGACCCGGGTTCGATTCCCGGCTGAGTGGTATTTTATACTTTAAATACTGTACAGTAACTTTTTTTGTACATACAATACACAGTATACGCATTTTCAAATTGTGTAAAACCACTAACCATTGGTTAGGTTTGGATTTTTTTAATCCCGGCGTTCCACTTAGTAAGTCAACAGGAAAATCACTATTAGTTTATCACTGTAGCGAAAAATCAAGGCTAGTCGAAAGTTGGTTTAAACTAGCGTACTATCTGGGAAATTGGCAGCCAGTTTGAGAAATATTGTCGACCCGAACAAGTAAAATAAACGTCATTATAATACTCTTGAGGTGTCCAACTTCTGAAAAATTACAAATCAGTCTTCTTCATAGCTCTATTCTAACACAGGGTTAATTAATAAAATTTCCAAGTTTCGAATTAAAGTCTACATAAATGTACTCCAGAAACTGTTTTCGTAACATAAAAGGACTAGTAAAATGTACTACGTTCAGCAAAAGAACCGGTGGAACAGGGGTAGAGTGTTGGTCAACTAGATGAACAAACAAATCTGAAGGTCGTGAGTTCAAACCCCAACTCCAGACCTCTCTTTTCTCACTACAGGTTCTACCAGCATTTTAAAAAAGGTTTGTAGCAAGTTTAGCATCTGTCAACTAGCAAGTCTGCAGCCTTGCAATGCCAATACTGCTGCAAACTTTCTGCAAGTTTAATGTGCTATCTGGGGGGTAAAGGACAATATTGCACGTTAAAGCTACTTATTGAGAGGGTAAAGGTATACATTTAAATAATTCAACGTTCATTGTAAGACTTTGCCTAGAGTATTGCAAATCGTATAGGGTAGTTAAATAGACGGTGTTAGATTTATGCGTGCAAAAAAAGGAGGGGCGGGGATAAGTCCTGACACCAAAACAAGAGAAAGGTTTCTTTTAAGAAATTTCAAAACATACATACTTCCGGACCTACAGGCGCTAAAAGTTAACGCGGCATCGTTACAAATAACGTTATAACTCGACAAGTAAAGATGACGTAAGTCATGTCGACTTAGCAAGTCAAAATCAAAGTAGTACCCAATACACCTATTTAAGCTATGTTTATGATTGGCGAATGCAGCTTGGAGGGGACTTCTATGTTTGCCCTATTAAACCATTTAATTCCTTGATAAAATTTTTACGTTGCGAAACATACCTATGATAAACATTGCTCATACGGATGTATCGGGTATTACTTCGATTGTGATTTGCCAAACCGACACCACTTACGTCATGTGTCGAGGTATGACGTCATTTGTGACGATGTCGCCGAAATTTTGAGCTCCTGTAGCTCCGAAACTATGCATAATTTTTAATTTCTTCAAAGGAACTTATTTTCTTGTTTTGGTGTCAGGAATTCGCCTTCAAATTTTTTTTGACGCATTAATCGATCACCCTGTATAGTGACCACGACCTACAGACCTATACCGTGGATAGCTTTAACCAGTGATCTTCATATCTCGGTTTTGTTTTTCATCTTCGTAGTTTTCTTTCCTCATAAACAAAACATGAAAAAATAGATGGATGGATACGCACGAACATGTGGAAGAAACAAGGGACAGTGTTTAAAACAAAACGCAAAATCATGCAAAAAATAAAGACAAGTAAGTTCAACGATTAGATTTGATTTATTTACGTTCATTGAACCAGGTACATGCAAATTGTAAACTGGTATAGAACATGTCAGTCCTGTAGCATATACAAACATACATTCAAAACACCCACATACATATATACATACACACACATGTACATGATCAGACATGGCATGTCGAAATTGTTCGAGTTGTATAAAATAGAAGGCGGGCCGGATCACAACGTACTGAAGTGTGCATAGTAAAAAATACCGTAAATAATTTTTTCTACAATTTGCACTTGGTGTAGGTATCAGAAATGAAGAAGAAAATACGACGAAAATACGAAGTTTGTTAAAAAAGGACGAACTTTCGAAATAGCGCATCAACCGGCAAAGGGAGCGCGCTGCGACTACTGAGCGCACCTAGCGGTATGTTTAAACAACAAACTGCCATTTGACTCGTTTTGCTATAACCGCTAGTCGCCGAGCTACAACCGCTGAAATGAGCACGTGCACAAGCTGTTTTTCGGATTAGTGACAAAATTCGTGCCGCGTTTGTTGAATGTTGAATACCTGCGGAAGAGGAGCGACGCGTGAGCCTGCGTTTTGTCATGATGCACCATCCAAGTCTGGTTTTCCCACAATTCAGACCTCTTTCTGCGCACAGCATCCCTCAAACGCGACAAATTTTCCTGGCATAACTGTTTCCCATCTGACCACGAGGTACAAATTCGTGGCCTTCCCAATCAAAAACCAACCAACATCACCTTGATCTTTGACCGGCTCATGCGTGCTTTTTTGGACGAGGAGACCCTTTTCCCATCCAACGTGACGACGACTGCATCTTCGTTTCAACATCATACCCATAAACCCATGTCTCATCTCCTGTTATGATGTTTTCATTGCCATTTGCAGTGACAAGCAGTTCCTGACTGATTTCAACACGATTCTGTTTCTGATCGTCAGTCAACAAACGCGGCACGAATTTTGTCACTAATCCGACGAACAGCTTGTGCACGTGCTAACTTCAGAGACTGTAGCTCGGGGATTAACGGTCATAGTAAAACGAGGCAAATGGGAGTTTGTTGTCTAAACCTGCCGCTAGGTGCGCTCAGTAGCCGCAGCACGCTCCCTATACCGGTTGACGCGCTATTTCAAAAGTTCAGTATTTTTTGGAACACACCTCGTATGTTCAACTTTACAGAAATATACATAATACGAAAGTACTGCAGGGAAAGGTTGTGGTGATAGCATTGAACACAGCTCAGTAAATCGAAGTTTCTGAACTCTAATATCAAATCAGTTTTCCTCTACATACTCTCCTTAATGCATTAGAGTCTGAGTACATATAGTACAAAAACACCAAAACGAAATGCCGCAGCGTCATCAGATGGAAAATGGTCGAGTAAAGGACAATCACTGAACATCTCAGTTTATCTCCACCGCTTCCCTTAAGTATTTATGTTTGTGTTGTATTGTGGCGTCCTTTATTTATATTAATGTAAAAACAAGCAAATATTTAAAACAAATAATAGAAAACAACCCCCAACATGAGGTAAATAAGGTCTGGATAACAGATGGATGCCAGACCATTAGATTGTCCCCACATGCACCCTTGACTTTAGGGTGGATCAGGGAACTGTCCATAAGATGCGGGAACTCCGGTACCTTGCCATATAAAAAAGGGAAAAGACTGCCCCACTGTAATGCAAGTTGCGAGGAAAAGAAATAGTCTCCGAACCTGTACGTATTAAATGGAACTATAAAAAATTAAGAGACAGGGGTGAAAGGTGAGTCCTAAAAAATAAAAAAGTATCTGAACGCAAATGTGAAGCCTTTATGTTTTTCATATAGTCGCTAGCCTGTGTAACGGACAGACAGACATAACGAATGACGACCAAAATGCAGAGTGGGTCATAAATATAGACTTATTTAAACCGCTGTAAAAAAAACCTAACCAAGGAAGGAACATGAAACACTGCTAATTATCCAGTCAAGAATGCCATTAATTAAGGAAACACTCCCATTTGACCTTGGTAATGGATAAACCCTCTCAACGCCTTATACGTTCTGCCGTGCTTCAATGGTCGTTCCTCAGAAGTTGTTTCCCAGGCATGTCATCTCTAAGGGAGGAAATGTACCTTGGCCCGTTCGTTCTTTCGACCTGTCAGTCTGCGGTTAGTTCCTGCGAAACTAGTTCAAGGCCGAAGTCTTCTCCCACAAATCTTGCACCATACAAGAGTTGATCATCACCACGAAATTTTTACTATTTCCCCCAAACAATGCTAACAACGCTTATGAAAACTCCGTTCAGAGACTGCGGAAGTGTTCTAGGTAAGGCGGCTCTCATCTTACTCATGTTTTGTTCAAGACCTGAGTCGTTGCGTTCATGCTTGTCATGTGTCAAATACCGAACAGTGTGAACTGCGTAAAAAAGGCAAAAATAGGTGTTTCGATGAACAACAGTAGTTTTTCTACTAATGAGTGTTTCCTATTAAATGGCATTCTTTACTGAGTAATTAGCATTTATTTCATGTTCCTCCGTTGCTTCGTTTGTTTAACAACCCTTTACAAATGGGTCTATATTTACGACTCTCTCTATTTTTGGGGTTCCGACTACGAATTTGAATTTAATTTTTAAGGCCTTTAGGCAACTTTGGCTCAGACCGGATGGATGATGAGATGATTGGTGGAATGTTTATATATACTTAACGTGCTAAAAATTACTTAGAAAAATCTTTTAAATTAAAAAAAAAACATACAGGTAGTCGTGATCATGTAAGGAGCCGACAGAAATAATATGATATTCCGGATTGTTTGCGAAATATTTTCTGGTTCACACTGTTCGCGAATTAACAGCTATTCCGCATAATATTCCACATAGACGCATAAGTGTTAAATGAACGAAATAAAATTTGACTGTAAGCTCGCTGAAGAGTCAAATAGGGTCTTCTCTGAGTATCATAGTATGGTATCAGTGGTAGTCGGAGGGAGCACAACCGGTTTCCAGAATAACACTGCGTTTTGTGTTTACCTGGTAAAACGAGTTGGAGGACTATCGGTAGACTAAAACCAGGCCAAGGACAGGGCAATGTGATAAGATGGCTAAATGTCAGTTCTTAACAGATCGTTGAACTAATTTCAAAGGAACCGAGCCGCCGTAGCTCATTCGGGAGGTCCTGGGTTCGATCCCAGCGGCCGACTATCCTGACTGAGGTTTTTCCACGGTTTTTTCTCAGCCACACCAGGCAAATGCCGGGACGGCGCCTTCGATATAGGCCCTGAGCCGTAGATGCCTATAGGCCATAAATGAAATTCAAAATTTCAAAGGACACAATCGACTTCTCGATGGTACTACCAAGAAAGACCTACGGCTAGAAGAATCATTCATGACCGTTATATTCGATTCTCTGTTCGACTTCTTTCTCGATCCAGCTGCGATCGTTCCCTGATGAGGCTATAAGAAGCCTTGAGTGCTTCCACTGTGCGCAGAAAGTTTCATGATGTACGTTTGTATGCTGAACGATCAGCTCAGTGAGTGCCCCCTTACCCGACGTTACAAAAAGGGACACGAACTAAGGCTACTTCTGGTTACATGGACTAAAACCAAAGGGGGTCATCCTGATTTCCCTTGCACAGCAATTCCAGGCGTATAATGATCTGAGGACAACCACGGACTAGTATCTGGAAAAGACATCAGTACGGTAGATGTGGATGTATTGTAATGGTTTGTGGAGGCATAT
>JAGDQP010053806.1:0-13476 GCA_022664845.1 Lepisma saccharinum
TTACGAATCGTTAAGAAGTTGTAAGAGTCTTGAAATACATTATATTCGCTAAATTATTAACTTAAGTTGGTGAAAAACACAAAATATCTGTTAAGTAGTGAATATTCGTGATGAAAAAGCAAATAATAAAAAAAAATCGGCAATAAAACCACGCACATTGCTTCGTGGAAAGAAACATTTTTTCCTGTTTTTCCCCAAAATTTCCGTTTTTTTTCGGGCCTTTAAAACACTAGTCTTAGATATCTGAAGGTCATAAATAAAATTCAAAACCATGGCATCAAAATTCAAACCAAACTGAGTGTATGGTTTGTGCCCATAAGGCATTCAGACGCGCTTTCTATGTGACAAAACAGGATCACATAATATGTTGAAATGTATAGCATGAAATTTCAGAAAAGTTGCAATGAAAAATTACAGTTTGAACGCATCTATAAATTGAATAAATTGGAAATTAGCAGGGATAAAGTAAGTTACAGATTTAGAAAAAGATAATCGTATTAAAGAATAGCCTTTTGATAACTTACATTTGGGTAGTCCCGATTAAGTGAAGGTAGCACGGGTCACTGGGAGGGAGTTTTCTCAAGGTTCTCCCGTTTCCTTCCAATTTCTTCAATTCATTAATCATCATCCGTTCAACCTGAGACAAAAGATGCCTATAAAAGCCTTAAATGAAATTCAATTCAACCTTTAACGCCTTGACGTCGAGGTCGGATGAAGTCGAAGTTGCACCTCTTGAGGTTGAAAAATAAAAGACAAGTCTATAGGTCTTTTGTAAAGGCACTACTAGATTACCATGGAGATGTCGTCCTAAGGACCATGGTGAGTTACGAATCCATACTTTCAATGTATCACCACCGGGATCGAAGTCATCAAAGGAATATGTGTTCATCGCACCGCAAGTGATCATGTTAATTACTAGGAAAACTTGAGTCGAATCAAATTTTAATTCTTTCATTACCGTCATAATATTTCTGATACCTGACGTAATTTTAATCCGAGGAAGAGAGAAAAGACCAACTCCTTGACAATATTAGGGAATATAAATCGTATGTTGAAATGGAAAGTAAAGAGCAAGATCGGGACGAATGGAGACGGCTGAAGCTTGACTTGAAGGACCATTCGATTTTGGAAGAAAACTGATGATTATGATGATGATATTGGGAACAGAATATTATAATATGCATGGAATGTTGCATGAAGTTACCGTCATATACAGGGAACACTCAATTGTTCACCAAGTAACAATCCAATGATTATTCTTGGATATTTGCTAATATTCCTGGAATATTCATTTGGTGGAAATCCGCATTTCCTCATGTTGATGGCTTTCGCATTTCCGTGGATAGTCAGACAATATATGTATCTGGAGAACCCTGGAAATTGCAGACATATTCCTCGTAAATGCTGGGATTATACTGGGGATGGCTAATACCAGATAAAAAACAATATACTGACTCCGGTATCTATTCATACAGATTTTACATACGAGAATATCGGATATAACATGGGATGACATGATATCCTGATAACATTTAAAATGCAGATGGTGGAAATATCCGGATAATAGTGTTCTGTTCTTTATGTTCATTATTAATATTAGAAATCCAAATAAAGTCTGGATAATTATTTATCTGAATATTACTTGAATAATTAATCGGAAATTGAATTATTCGTATCCATTGAACCGAAAAACCGAACAAATGAAAAATAATTTTAAGACATTGGAAGAATCGAGTTTTCACATATATTTGAAAAAGGAAGGATTTTCGTATTTTGGAAAAGTCTGAAGAATTAACAACATTGTACTTGAAGAACGAAGAAATGGATATTCGATTCCAAAATAAATAATCCCTTTATTAAAATAAAGAGAGATATAGTTAGACAAGGACTATTCCATTAGACAGTGAATTGTCTCGGAATAAGTGTAGCTGCTCATTTTAAATCTGTATTTTAAAATAAAAACGGAAGTCCTGACTGACTGACTTATTAACGCCTAGGCCCAACGATTTAAGCTAGAAGTTTGAAATTTATATACCGTAGTACATAGGTTTTATAACTGTAAATTCGTCTTGGAAAGCGGTGAAAGCACGCTTGCATTTTATATACTGTGTATATATATAATGCCCATATCTCGGAATCTTTAAGTCTACAAAAAATAAATTCGCTATTTAGCAAAATAATTGGACACGTGTTTTACTGTTTTTTATATTGGCCATAGGTGGATAGAAAGCAGGGTGTTTTTAATATAACTATACGGACTAACATATCAACTTCCAGGCCAAACAGCGTAAACTAGAAACTTAATACTTACAACGAAACGTCGGTCATTTTGACCTTTGGTAAATTTTGAGTTTTCATAGTGGCAACACTGTTTGACTTGGAAAGCCGCTGCACTCAATAGCTGTTTTTCTTTTCCCTTTCTACTCTTTCCGCACTGTATTGTTTAGTTTGAGTGGAGAACTTGGCGTCGAAGTACACAGAAGTAAAAACCTCTTGGTCATATTAATCTTTCGGTTTACGTTATTCCTGCATCAATCTAAAATACTTGTAAAAAATCGTATGTTTCGCTTAACGGTGCTGGCTTAGTTTTTTACTATACTGTAGCTCAATAATCTGTCACATTGTATGGTATTAGGTTTATGAATAAAAATGGATCGTGATAGTCGGAAAAAAAAGTATAAATACACACGACCCGGACTTCAATGACAAGATCCGTAGTTTATTGGATGATGTTGAAGATAATACAGAAGATGGTGTGATGAATGATTCTGATGCAGATCCGGCCTATGTTATTTCAAATGCAGAAGAAAGTGTTGAAAGTGATGAATCCCAATGTATTCATGATGACGACGAATCCATTGCTCCCAATGCTCTTGATGACGACGCTTTGCTCAAGGACGATCAAGTTGGTAATGAAGAAACAAGTATACAAAATGTAGTTGCTAACAATGTTGAGCTTCCTGATTTATTTTTGGAACGACTAAGAAAATCTTAATATGGACCGGCTAATGCCTGGAACAGTAAGCCCCGCGAAGAAATGTTAGAACTCTTGCTCGAAATATAATTAGAACCGGACTACCAGGAACAAGAGGTCCTGCGAAAGCGTCGGGAAATAATCAAAGTAAAGTTGAAGTGTTGAAACTTTTCTTTGATTCTAACGTTATTGACAAAATAGTTACTAATACAAATGTAAAGTTAGCTACAGTTAGAGAAAACCTCGCCCTTGGAGCAAGTGCTAGTAACTATAGAGGTACAAATATTGAAGAAATAAATGCTCTTGTTGGATTGTTACTGCTTTCTTCAATTCTAAAATCAAACGATGAGGAAATGAAGTATCTTTTTACAAATGATGAATTCAGTCAGCCCATATTTCATGCTACAATGCCAGCGAAGCGGTATGAAATACTCAAATCCTCTCCGGTTAGACAATTCACAAACACGTGAGTAGAGACGAAAAGATAACAAAGTAGCTTCAATTTCTGATATAGTTTTGCAGTTCATCTCCAACAGTCAGAAAGTGTACTGTGTATCAGAGCAAGTGACAGTTGATGAGATGTTAGTCTATTTCCGAGAACGCTGTAGTTTTAGGGTCTATAGTCCAAAAAACAACTAATAAATACGGCATAAGATTGTGTGTTTGGCCGACTCTAAAACCTCGTACCTGATCAACGCCTATATACACACATTCAAAGGAACTGATGGTGCAGCGTTGACTGAAGAAGCAAGGAGTATGGGTATACAAACACAGTCACTTATTCGACTTTGTAAGTCCATAGAGGGAAGTAACCGAATTATAACGGCAGATAACTGGTTTTCTTCCCTGGAAGGAGTTGAAGAGCTTGAGAAAAGAAAACTCACCTATGTTCGTACATTGAAGAAGGACAAGCTGAAGAATTTTTGCCAAATAAGGATCGTCCTGTTGTTTCTACTCTTTACGGATTTCGAAACAAAATGACACTTCTTTCGTATGTCTCCAGAAAGAATAAGACAGTATTCCTTATTTCAACTACGCACAACACAATTGAGACAACCAGAGATGATCTGTTTTTACAACAACACCAAGTGTGTGGTTGATCTCCTCGATATTAAATGTGCTGTGTTCTCTTCGAATCGGAAAACAAGACGATGGCCCCTAGCCGTGGTCTACAGGCTTATAAACATAGCTAGTGTAAATTGCTTCATAGTCTGTATGAGTTTCTTGGGAACCACTTTACACACAAGACACGAATTCATAAAAAGCTTAGTCCATGACCCGATTGTGCCCCATCTTCATAAGAGTCTAATTAACAGCCCTAATCTTCCAAGAAAACTGAAGATGGACATTGGAAAGATTCTAGGAACCAACCATCCCCCAACAAGAGCTTGTGTCCAAATGTTCGCCTGGATGGAAAAAAGAAAACTTGTGCCAAGTGCCCACCTGGCAAGGACAGGAAAACGCAACATAAGTGCTTCAGATGCAACAGCGCCATTTGTGCGATAGAAGAATGTGCTTCGACTGTGCAAGCGAATACGTATAAAGAGAAAAGAAAGAACGTTAAGAAAGTGTAAAATGTTTGTCACTTTTATTATATTCAATCTACTTTTATTATTGTACATTTGACAGACAATATGTAAAATCTATGTTCTCTTTTTATTTCTTAGCTTATTACTCCTTTATAAACCGTAAAAAACAATATTAGTGATAAATAAAAGATTTGTGACTAAACGTGTTAAAAAATTTGTAAGGAAATATTCCCTAATTTGAGAGTAAAATTGACAAAAAAACGGTTAAAATGACCGACGTTTAGCTTAACGTTATAAAAATCACGTTTCGTTATAAGTGTCAAAATTTATATCTAATCTGGTTTTAACTGACCGATTTCACTTACGTTCGGTAGCGGAGCAAAATTGGGACATTTTTCAAAAGAAAAGTTAAAAAATGTTATATCTCCTTTAAAAGAAGAGCGAAGGAAATTGCTGCTCTGAAGTAGGATCGCACCCGATGACCTTAGCATAGCTACCGAGTGTCTTATCCACTACACCGTACAGTCCGATGGTCAAAGACGGCTTCCGAGGGAGTGAACCCGCTTGCGACAACTAATTAAACACAAGAAAATTAATTGTATGGTAGCAATTTTATGGTTTACGCGGGTCAAGATATTTCAAATTTCAATTATGCATCTTGAACAAGATTTTAGGTCCGTTGACAGCAAAGTTATTGCAAAAGCGGTCTTCTAATCTCGCTCGTGGTGTCCGTTCGTGTCCAGAAATTAAATCTCAGGAACTACAAGGTGTAGGAGAGACGTTTTATGTGTTGTTGGAAAGGTCCTGGATAGAATTGTTCAGAGCAAGGCCACCTAGGTTTCTCATTGGTCTCGTTCAGAGAATCTCAAACCGTACTGATTGGTGTAGTGGTTCAGTGTTGCCAGATATTTCTCTAAAAATTCAATCGCTCAATTTGCTTCCATTCAGTTAGGCCTAGCTGTGTCAAACTTGACTTAAACACTATTAGGCACTGAAAGGGTCTACTTTGCCAAGCAACCCTTTGGCTTGACATAATGGTAGCGTGTTGGATTACTAACTGAAAACCTAGGGTTGGATAAAGATTGTTTAAATAGCTTTTCTTGTTTCTGTCTGTACTTATAAATATTAGGTCCCCTTTCCATTCTGGTTATTTTTCAACATTTTTTTAAATGTTCGTTTTATGAATATCTCTAAAGGTCAAATGCAAAGATAAGAATTATCACCAGTTTTGCTGCAGGAATTATAATTCTTTAATTGCATCCATTGTTATGATCATCAATAAATTACCAAAATAATTGAAAACTGAAAATTTACAAAATACCGTATTCACGAAAGTAGGAGTTTGGTAAAACAGAAATATTTCAATATCACTAAAGATAATACAGGATGTGACATAAAACTGATTATTTTTAATGCAACGAAACTGATATTTCGTTTTATTATAAAAGTCACGAACACGTCCGCTGCATACTAAACCATTACCATTTGTTATATATAAATTTTAATACAACTGTTGTTTTTCAGCTCCGAAACGATAAGTACGTGTACCTTGTGGGTGAGTGGTAACGCTTGATGCTTTGTAATCAACGGGACCCAGGTTCGATTCCAGTGGAGATATTTAAATGGATCGGAACCTGCGTTAAACTATATGGCCAGTCCTTAGGACGTCATCTTCATCCGATGGAAGGACAATGGCAAACCACCATCGGTTAGCCTTGCCCAGGGACCTTTGAATCAGGATCTGTCTGCGAGCAGAGCACTCACCATTATCTTCATCAACGAGGCTGGACCCCTTCTATAGATCTTCTGTTAAAATTCCCCCACATGAAGTAATCACAAACAGTCAAACCTCATACGGATAATACGAAATGTCGTCATTCTTGAAATGATACAGTTTCGGAAAGCCAAATGTTCAAGTTCAAATGCAATGAAGTGTTAATTATGACAACATATCCTCGAGTACGGTTGCTCGTTCATGTTCATCCTCGAAAATTAAACTATGGTACCGTACACCACACTGTAACTCTGACTGTGACTCTGGTGTTGATGCAGTTCACGGGAAACTGATGAGCAACACTAAATAACTAACTAACTCTATGGTTTATGGAACTCGTAAGTTCATTGCAGCAACAAACGTTCGCCATTGGATTCTATCCTGGGCAATATCAAGCTTTTTTCATCTCAAACACCTACTTCTCGAAGATCTCTTCTAATATTGTCCTCCCAACGACGTCCCGGTCTTCCCAATGACCTCCTTCCATTCGGCCTTCCAACCAGGGTGGAATATAATCATTGTTTCATCCCCATCCGAGCTATATGGCCTGCACACCTTCGTCGTCGCAATTTCATTGTTTTACAACATCTGATGAATCGTAATGTCCGTGGAGTTCTTCATTATGCAGTCTCCTCCACAATTCAGTTATACGTCGCGTTTCGGCCCGTATATCTTTCTCAAAAACTTATTTTCAAATACACGTAATTTATGTTCATCTGCTAGAGTCGTACTCCTACTTTCGCAACCGTAAAGTATTACCGGCAGAATAACCGTTCTGTACATTTTCAATTTCAATTTCCTTGATATTAACCGCGATGTTAAAAGTTTTTGAACTGAATAGAAACATGCATTCCCCGGTCCTAAGCGAATTTTTGTTTCTTCTGTTACCTCATTTTTGCTTGTTACTTATGCTCCCAAGTATTTAAATTTGTTTACTTTCTCTATGACCTCATCCCTAATTATTATGTTTTCTTTCCTTCATTCCCTGTGTTTCGGCTTGTTATCACGTATTTTATTTATCTATGTTTACCTGTAAACCTATCTCATCGAACGCTTCTATTAAGGCATGGGTGTAGCTTTGTAGTGCATCTATATCGTCCCCTATTAAATCTACATCATCCGCGTATAAGAACAATTGATTCAAACCATTCAATGATAATCCCTTTTTGTCCCCTTTAATTTTTAAAATCACATATTCTAACGCAAAGTTATGCAGTAGTGGGGACAAGGCATCGCCTTGTTTCAATGCGTTGCGAATCTTGAAACTATCTGACATATTATTGCCTATCCATGCTCTTCTCATGGGCTCGTTGAGACACATCTTCACTAGCTGAAACAATTTTTTCGGAATTCCAAATAGTATCAGGATACTGTATAACTTTTCCCTTTTGATAGAATCATATGCTTTCTTAAAATCAATGAATAGCTGATGAACCGTCCCATTGTATTCCGATTTCTTCTCCAACATTTGTCTCAAGGCAAAAATCTGGTCCAACGTGGATCTATTTCTTCTAAATCCACATTGGTGATCTCTAAATCTTTCATCTATGTATACACTAATGCGTGCTAACAGAATATTACTTAATACCCTGTAACAGGTTGAAAGTAACGAGGGTCCGCGGTAATTATTACAGTCCGATTTATCGCCTTTTTTGTAAATCGGAACTATTATTGAGGTTTTGCATTCCTTTGGGAGCTCCTCCTTTCTCCATATAGCACTTATCAATTTATATAGTTCCTTGATTAGTGCTGTTTCTCCGGCTTTAATTACCAGGAGCGTAAATATGAAATCGGAATTTATGTACAGAAAAGACACAGTGATTGGATGACAATGCTAAGAACTATTTTATTCGAAGTATTGGCCATCGCTAGCGATACATTTCTGCCATCGTTCCTACAATGTGTGTATGCCAGACCAAAACAACTGTGCCTCTTGTGCTGCAAACCAGTCATCAAGCTATTTTCGTACATTTTCATAAGATGTGAAGCACTGGTCAGCAAATGCGTGTCCCATGGATGCAAATAAATGAATATCTGAAGGCGCCAAGTCTGGTGAAGAAGAGGTATGCGGAAGGATTTCCCAGCCAAACGTCGCAATCATTTCCTTGACCGATTTTCCTGTGTGAGAAGGTGCATTATAGTGAAGCACAATCACTTTTTGTTTTCTTTGGTCATATTCTGGTCGTTTTTCACGGAAAACTTGATGCAAATCGATAATTTGTTGTCGGTAACGTTGGATATTAACGGTTTCGCCAGGTTTCAGCAGTTCATAATAGATCACTCCCTTCTGATTGCACCAAACACAAAGCATTGTCTTCCGTTCATAGTGATTTGGTCTTGCAGTCAATGTCGCCGGTTATCCTGAAGTTACCCATGATCATTTACGCTTAGGATTCTCGAAATAGATCCACTTTTCGTCACAAGTCACAATTCGATGGAGAAGTGATTTCCTTTTGTACCTGGAGAGCGGAATTTCGCAAGTGGTTTTTGGGTTTTCCTGCTGTCGTTCAGTCAATGCATGTGGAACCCATTTTCCCACCTTCGCAATCTTGCTCATGGCTTTTAAACGTATGGAAACTGCTTCTCGTGTCACATTTACTTGATCCACGAGTTGTTGCGTTTGAGCGTCATCCTCATTCAACAAAGCTTGCAATTCGCTGCCTGCAAATTTTTTCGGTGGTCTTTCATGTTCTTCGTTTCTCACGTCAAAATCGCCACTTTTAATTTTTTTAAACCACTCACATCACTGTCACTTACCAAGAGCATGATCACCGTAAGCTTCGACAAGCATGCGATGCGATTCTGCAGCAGTTTTCTTCAAATTGTAACAAGAAATGAACGCTTTCCGCAAATCGTAGTTTGTAGGTACAATTTGCGCCATGTTTAACGATAATAAACACTACACTATGACATGAAACTTGTCTGGTTGTAAGTTGCAAATCGTTATCAGCAGTCAAAGCAAGCAAGTGGCGCCAAACACGCAGTTTTACGGTAATCACAGTCACAGCTAACGCGTCTATGCACAAATTCCGGTTTCATATTTACACACATGGTAATTCGGCTATAATATTGTCTATTCGTGGTGATTTGAAATTTTTCAATTTCTTTACCAACATTTCGATCTCGATCTTGCTAGGTTCGGGAATCCACGGTTCTGCGGTATGAATTTTAAATCCCTCTGTTTGTTCCCCCTTGTGTACATGTAGCAGTTTGCCGAACTAACTTTTCCACACATCGACAATTTTCGTCGGATCAGCCTGAAGATCTCTACGTTCACTTCTAATCATTTCTAACCTAGGCTTGTAACCTTTTCTTAGCGGGTTTACCCCTTTGTATAGATCTCGTATGTTATTTGTCTTCCCGTTTTCCTCGATCTCCTGAATCTTCTGCGTTAGATACTCTCGCTTTTTCTTTCTGAACCCACGAAACATGTGGCGTTTCGTTTCGCGTTACTCTTGTGGTTGATATTTGCTTCGCTTTTATTACTTAGCCATCGCTGCCTGGCTAGTTTTCGTTCCTCATTAAGCTTAAGACATTCTTCATCTAACCAAGGTTTGTTTTTCTGTTGTTTCTTTTCACCTACACGTTCCTTCCTTGCGCACTTAATTGTTTCACGAATTGCCTCCCACATGTTACATACATCAATTTCATTATTAATATCATCATCATTATTACTCGAGTAGGCTAGCATTTCGAACCTATTCGAGAGTTCGAGTTGGTAATCTGCTTTTATGCTCGGATTATTTAATCGTTTAACTTCGAATTTAAATTGTATTAACCCTCGCTTTCTCTGTTCGCATTGCATAACTTTTCCCTTACTTTTGTGATCACTAATTGATGGTCGGTGTCACCTTCCGCCCCTCTGTACAACTTAAAATCCATTTTGTTGGTGTATCTTCGTCTGTCTACTAATACGTGATCGATCTGGTTGAGAGTTTTGCCGTCCGGATATACCCATGTGTATTTGTGTTCAAAGTACGTGCTCTTTGCCAGTAGGTTTATCGAAATCGCGAAAGTTATCAGTCTTTCTCCATTGTTGTTGGTCTTTTCGTGAAGACTGCATTTGCCTATAGTAGGTCTATATTTTTCTTCCTTCCCTACCTTTGCATTGAAATCACCCAACACATGGGTTTTTGAATTATACTTCGGCATTCGGTTAAACAGCCTTTCTATCTCATCGTAGAATATATCTTTGTCGTTATCACTAGCCACCTCGGTCGGAGCATAAACGTTTAATAAAACCGAACAGTTTTGTAATCTTTGAAAGCAAGACATATATTTCACTTCCATGATTTGAATTCATTATTGGTCTTTAGGTATGGATGGCTCACGCTAGGATAGGGTAAGGGAAAGGATGCAGAAATGAATCGATTTGGGTCTAGGTTGATGGTATCATCCCGGCATTTGCTTGGTCAGACTAACGACAACACTCTACATATACGTAGGTGAGGACGGTTTGTGGATAGTATCAGAGATGTGCATGGCCCACTCGACCCACCGTAGCCCAACACGACTCGCTCGACCCCCACGACTCACTCCACCCACCACGACCTACTGACCCATCGAGACCCACTGTCTTTATTGCTTTGGCAACGACATCATTTGCTCCCCGATACAATACTACAAATCCTCAGAAGGCGCTGGCTCTTCCCAAGTAAACGCAGAGAAAGGAAACAACTCCGTGAGCAATTTTTGGACGAGCGGTGGAGTCTCTACCTTCTTGAACTTCCCTCTGTTTTCATTCAAAGTTAGTGATTGACATTTCGACTGGCCATGCTGCAGTGCAGGGATGGAAATTGTTGAAATCGAAAATATCGTACGCAAGTATTAAAATTACCGTATTTTGTCAAAAATTACCGTACACACTCATTCAAATAATAATAATCATTTATTATTATAAATATAGTAATACTTATTATTATTATTATTATTATTATTATTATTATTATTATTATTATTATTATTATTATTATTATTATTAAGATATATACATTTGAAAGATGTAAATTAACGAAACAAGTGTTATAGACAAACATTTAAGCATTTTTTTTTTTTTTTTTGCAAGCCTACATGAGGATGTATACGATTACGATCCTCTTCGCTATTTTACGTTCAGAAATATTCAGAATGACTACAAATGCGTAAAATCTAAGAAATTTGAAAAGTATGCGCCTAAGTCCATGTAACTCATATCTGCAATATAAAACAATATTTTCACTGAGTATCATAAAAATATACAAAATTAGTATAAGTAAAAAAAGAAATCTCTGCTTTGTCCATCTCGGTGGGTAGGTGGGTTGCGGTGGGTCCAATAGGTCCTGTGGGTCCGGTGGGTCAAGGTGGGTCAAAGTGGGTCAAGGTCAAATTTTCATTGACCCACGCCAACTCGAGCCTAGTATCGAACCCAAGACTTCCCGAGGGCAAAAACAACGCTTTACTAACTAAATGACGGCCACTCGGTACTTCCAATGTTGTTTAGTAAATCATTTTAAAATACGAGAAAAAAATAATGTTTAGCTCCCTGAAGAACCCAAGTAAACAGAGAAGTGAATACATTGTTTGAAGGAAGCTCCCAACATTAAATTAGTTCTTAAAAATGTTCCAGCAATTAGATAATAAAATATTACGATACAATGATTTGAAAAATAAATAATTCTGTTAAAATTTATGAAGCGGTATACTTGCAATGTTAAACTCATTGAGAACCTAAAATAAGCTTTCAGTTATTCTTCATTTCCTCCTTTTGTGAAGGCAAAAGGAGATCAGCATTCTAATGAAGAAATAACATTAAAAATAACTAAACAAGATGAATTCATTTCTGACAAATGGAGAAAACAATACATTGGAAAACATCAAAATATAATTCTTGTCATTCTTAATTTATATTTATTTATGGACCTTATAGCCAGCTATGAGATAAGCCCGTCATATTTCCGAGGGATGGCATCCTTCGGGAAACACTCTTCCGAGTACAGGGAGGGTTAAGTTAGCGGTCATGGCCTTTTGTCTAGCTATTATATCAACATTAGACTGTTGAAACAGACACTCTTCGGAGAACCTATTTCAGTTTGGTCGACAGCAGGATTCTAAGCTGCATGCCTCCCCGGTGCCGATCCCAGATCTCAGAAAATATGTTACCAATACATTAAAAGTAGTGCACGTCTGTGAAGCTCTTGTAATCCACAAAGGGTACTTTATTCATAAAAGAATTACAAAAGAAACATTGCATCGAACGTCCAATAGCCCTCCAGTATGTCCTTCAGTTATAATATAAAAGAAAAACAAAAAACGAAACAGATGAATCCATCGTGTATTAAACTTTTAAACAATGTTCCAAATGTATAAACTAACGTTTTGTCTTTTAAATATGGCTGTATCTGTATGCATTCCATGTTCTCTGCCGATGAAGGTTTTCGCTACTTTTACTTCCGAAATTTTGGAACTGTAAAGTAAAAATTCAGACATTTTTACTTTTACAGCTCAAAGAAATCGCCAGCGCTGGAGTAAAACGTTTCCAAGTGTTTTGCTGACAAATTAAGCATATTTTCGACATGAATATATTCTTTATTTTGGGATTCAGTTAGGGAAATAGTTCCAAGATTCCTTCTATATGAATGTTACCAGCATAATATAAGGAACTCTTTATCAAACTCTGTCACTGAGAAATTTCTCGTTTGATTACAAAAGGACCAAAGATTATCTGAAGTACCTAAGAAAAGTACCTAAGATTCAGTACAGCAAAAACGTACCTAGTTGCAGGTACTAGGTACTGCAACTAAAATGTACCTAAGTACAGGCTTTAGTTACTTGTTTCGTACCTAGCTACTGTAGCTAGATACAAAGTACCCTAGGGACTACCCAACACTGCTTATATGACTTATGGCCATATCTTTAAACTACACTATAACATGTTGTATAAAATTTATCAGAATTGTTATGAGACTTCTAGTATGAAACAACATGAACAAAAGCATTAAATTGATATTACCGACATGCGTGAAAATAAAGCTTATAGCCTCGATCGAGACGGGAGTCTCTAGAGGTAAGTCTCGGTCTCGTCTCGAGTCTCGGTGGATAAGTCTCGGTCTTGGTCTCGGTCTTGGTCTCGTCTCGAAATAGTCTTGGTCTCGTCTCGAAATAGTCTCGGTCTCGTCTCGAATCCTGAACCTTAGTCTCGTTCTCTGTCTTTGGTCTTGAAT
>JAGDQP010053807.1:0-13476 GCA_022664845.1 Lepisma saccharinum
CCGTGTCGTAAAGGTGAAACCGGTGGGTGTGACCTATCCGCCATATTAAGACGCACAAAACATTACCATATGCTCACGGTGGTCCCGGAGCCTATTTAATGCACTAAATAAAGGAATTAAATAGTATTAAGGACTGTGAAGTCGCTAGAAACCCTAGTAACTAACCATATCGAATGAATAACCTTAGTCCATGAAGGCGAATATCTGGATGGCGCCATCTTTCTCCAGAGCTCACCGTGGTCCGTCCTCTCCCAAGTAATCGAGATAGGTGTTAAAGCTTCTTGCTCAGGTTTTTCTTAGTATTTGAACGATATAAGAGAGTTTAGTCCCGCCATTGTTCCAATCTACCATATCGATTGATACAGAATTTCAATTAGTTTCACAAAGCAAATGTCAGGATGATACCTTTTAAGACAGTCTAGACCGCTACCTTTACAATTTACAGTGCATCCGTAGTTAAGCTGGTAGAACATTGTTTTTCTCATGTGGGAGCTCGTTGGTTCGAATTCGTGTCAGTCAATTTTCTTCATACCAAGCACATACAGAGTTGGCACCTTAAAGATGGCTCGTGGCCACTACCTTCAGAACTCCTTCCTCCCTTTGTTAAATATCTCGTGTGAAATGACATCCGTTTGAGGTCTATAGATTATTCAATCTGTTTCCCAGGAAGGATGCTCGTTGAGAGACATCATCCTTCAGACTTGAGACGGGATAACTTCAGTTCAAAAATGGAACTTTAATATTTTGACTAAAGTTAGCGATGCAATTGTTGAAGTGAAGTTGACGAGACAAGTTAATTTTCTACTGAAATCATTGAATCTAACACTACCACCGTTACAAAAATTAATGTGGCAGTTACATAATCGAACAATGTACATTAAATTGAAAAGAATAAGATTTACATCTGAATATTTTAGTGTTTTTCGGCCCAACAAAAATCTATTGTATGTAGACGAGATGGCATTTGCTGAAAGTCTGTTCTAAATTATATCTTTGCTGCATCAGATTTTATCGAACTATAGTTCGAAGTCATTGAACCACAGTATTATTTTTTAGTTATTGTTACAATTTGCTAAATTTGGTTCCAATTTAACTGTAACCAAACCTTGGGTTCTTTTGTGTCCTAAGTTGTACATTTAACGATTGATGAGGCCGAGAATTAACTTCGAAATAGACTTTCACTTTGACAAAACACACATTAAATTGTACCTGTAAATATATCTCAGACTTCATCATAATTTTCCATATTTCTCGAAGAAAGTTTACTGAGATTCCAAGCTATGACACATCAAAATTTCAGAAAACAATCAACTAGACGATAACTTCATTTACCCAAATAAAACGCCGTTATGCTTTGTGTACATTGTTGTTTCATCAGAAACACTTTAAAATTGTATTGCATACGTAATTCTTTTTGCATTTAACACGAACACAACCATAAATATTTACCTTTCAATATGACAGCTGTTTTACAAATATTTCTTAATTTATGCAGTTTTATGAATAAACATTGCATTAAAAAAATCTTTAACGATCAAAATCCAGACCATGATTGTTCGTTCATCTTGTTGGTGACTACTCAACAATGGAAGATGAAAAGGCCTTTTAATGAGTTTGCACCATGTTGACTTATCATTGTTGGTAAGATGTATTGTTGTGGAAAAAATTGGATGTTTTTCTTAACACTTGTGGTGGTGGTCGTGATCTTCATGTTATAGCTTTTCTGTCTAAATTTTATAAATAATTTTTAATTAATTTATTGAATGGAGGTATAATAAATACCATAGAAGCTATAGGTAAATGAATACTTGTTCGGTGGCGGGGTTATCCTGCTTCATTTAATTCGTGGATTCCAGTATCCTATTTAACAAACGGCTAGCAACATTTAAAAGACCGGGGCAATGGAATATTCCACCACGTCAACTTGCAGAGTGTGGTTTTTATTTTCTTAGATTGTCCGATATTGTAAGATGTGCATTTTGTACTTTAGGTTAGGTAATTGGCAATCTTATGATATCCCCTTAAAATAGCATAAACGTTGGAGTCCATACTGACCTCTGTTAAGAGATAACGTAGATATGTGTGGTTATAAAATGGAAATAAGACCTTTTTCTATGCCTGAAAAAGGATGGAAATAATAATACATTATTATAAACTAGTGATATATTTATGTATATAGCAGAAAAAATGAATGATCCTTATCTCAAATATTATTCGCATCAAGCAGGTAGTGGTTATAATGTATATAGAGGTGCACCATACCAAGAACGGTATGGTATTGGTAGTTTTCTAGGTGGTTTATTTCGTACTGTATTTCCATTATTAAAACAAGGTGCAAAAACTGTTGGTAAAGAACTGTTACATGGTGGTATTAATGTAGCCGAAGACGTACTAAATAGTAATAGACCCGTTGAAGAAGCATTAAAAGTGCACTGGCAGGAAGCAAATAGTAATTTAAAAAATAAAGTTCACAATAAAATAAATCAAGTGTTGGCGGGGGAGGAAAACGTAAAAGTAAGCAAACAGGTGGTGGTGTAAAGAAAAAGAGGGTGAAGAGGAGAGATATTTTTAATTAATTATGGAGCAGCGTACTAGTTTTTACCCCACACTTCCCAGTAACAGTTCTATGGAATATTTTCCGCAGAATACTCTGGCGTGTTATACTACAAAACTAGATCATCCTCTCGTGCTGGAGAAAGGTGTGTGGGAAACAGCTGTTGTCGAAGTACATTATACAGGTTCATTTCAGAATGTTTCCAAATATACTAATAATATCTATTACAGGGGCTCTGATAAAGAAAGCTGGAACGTATCTAAAATAATGCCCGGCCATTATTATTATGTTGACGATATTCTATCTCAAATTAACTATAAAAGCGATAAATTGAATTTACAATTAAAAGTTAAAGCTTCGGTAAAACGCATTGAGGTTAGTAGAGTAAGAAAAGACGACAAGGGGGTTGAAGTTCGTCTATCACCCGAATTAGCCAGAATACTAGGTTTTGATCATATTCAGCAAGATGATATTGCACTTGTCCATCATGCGCGTTATCCGCCTGATTTACAGAAATCGCTACCCATACACATGTATATTTATAGTGATATTGTAGAACCTCAGCTGGTAGGCGATACTGTTGCGCCCCTATTACCTATTATAAATACGAGTATTAAAGAGTATGGTGCTAGTAATGTGCATATCTTTGAAAATCCTCATTATGTCCCCGTACAGCGTAAACAGTTTGATCAAATTATTATTGATTTAAGAGATAGCACGGGTAATCCACTTCCTTTCCAATATGGCAGTGTTAAAACTACATTTTCGTAATAAGATATTATAAAAATAAACTAGTGTGGGTATTAATAGCAGAAAAGTCAAAATGCAGTGTGAGTGTACGAAATCAGAATTAGATCTATTTGCGGGTCTGCCCGCTCAAACGAGTATTATTGGTAATAAAACAGTGCTATAAACCTGTGGCGTTAATATCTGATAAAGCACCCATAGAGTTTGTAGTCCCCGGCCACGGTGATGATTATATTGATTTACCACATACAATGCTACATATTAGAGGTAAAATTACTAAACCTGATGGTTCTGATTTAACAACTGCTGATAAGAAAATAGGTCCTGTAAATGATTTTCTCAGTGCAATGTTCAGCGAGGTACAAATATATTTGAATAATCAACTAATTTCCTATTCTTCGCATACATATCCATTTCGATCGTATATTGAAAAACTACTAAATTATAATGCCAATGCAAAAACAACTCATCTTCAGAGCGCAATGTGGTTTAAAGATACTGCCGAACATATGGACAGTGTGGCCGAAAATAATAATCAGGGTTTTAAACATCGCTCACATCTCACAGCGTTGTCACCCCTTTAAATTACTGGTGATATTTTCAATCAGGAAAAATTTCTATTGAGTGGTGTACAGTTGCGTATTAATCTGATTCCAGCCAAACCCGTATTTTGTCTAATGGGCGAGACTGGAGCTGAGGGAAGAGTTGCAATTACAGATGCAACACTGTTTGTGAAAAAGGTTGATGTGTCGCCCACGGTGAAAATAGCACAAAATTAAGTATTACAAAATCCTAAATTTAGAGTAAAATACCCGATAACAAAGGTGCAGGTGATGACAGAGACTTTACCGCAGGGCATTATGGACACCACTCTTCCAAATATGTTTTCCGGCATAGTGCCTAAACGTATTATTATAGGATTTGTTACTAATACAGCTTTCAACGGTACTTATCAAACAAATCCTTTTTATTTTAAGCATTTCAGTATGTTATTTTTTACATTGTATGTTGACGGAATTCCTGTTCCATCTAGACCACTACAGCCAGATTTTGATAATAAGCTATATATACAAGCATATTCTACGATATTTACAGGTTCTGGTATTTATTATTCTAATCAAGATAATGATATTTCACTTGCCGAATATCCTAATGTTTATACTCTACTGGTGTTTGATTTAACTCCCGATTCTAGTGCTAGTGCTGCATTTCACACTAGCCCCCAGCGACAGGGAAGTATACGATTAGAGGTTCATTTTAAGCAAGAGCTGCCATCTCCTGTAACCGCGGTTATTTACGGCGAATTCTCATCAGAACTAGAAATTGATTTCCAGAGAAAAATATATATTAATTAAAAGAAAATGTTAAATACATTTTAACTTTATGAGGCATTACAACAGAATTTGCCTAGAAACCATTTTATAGGTGTATATGCTGCAAATCAACTACCTTCTTTTATTCATACATTTCCTGCAGCCATTATTATAAATACTGATCCTAGTAATAAGCCCGGTGAACATTGGGTTGCTGTTTATATTTCTAATTCAGGGCACGGTGAATATTTTGATAGCTATGGCCTTCCACCATATATACCGTATCATATAAGGTTTTTAAAACGAAACAGTTTATTTTATACGTGAAATAATAGACGTATACAAGGTGATTTATCTCAATTCTGTGGACACTATTGTTTTCTCTATTTAGCATGTCGTGCATCTGGCTATTCACTACAGGAATTCTTAAAAAAATTCTCAACTGGCAACATTAATGTTAGCGACATTATGCTTTATTCGTTTATGAGAATGGTCCCTGGCGTGAGATTAAGTTCTCCGTAAACCAGGTGTATGTGGTGGTCCCTGGTGCGAGATTAAGTCCTCCATAAACCATGTGTGTAGGTCCCTGGTGCGAGATTAAGTTCTCCGTAAACCATTTGTGTGTCGGGGGGGGGGGGGTTGCGAGATGAATAGCCAGATGAGTTCAGTTAGCAGTATACACAAAAAAAACTTCAAATTTATATTACAGTGTAGACTATGGTGAAAGCCTTGTGTAATTTTTGCTATATTTTTGGAAAAAAAGTGACTGCAGTCTTTTATGTTTTAGTATAATTAAAGGATTTTTTTTCATAAGTTGGTTATAGAATAAAAAGTACCTAGGTCACTCGATGCCCACATACCAAAAATGTGAAAACAAAATTTCAATATGTTTAGCCGTTCATGAGATATACACTGTTAAATGTTTGACCTTTGACCTCGAGGTCACCACTTTTTCTCACAAATAGTACTTAATACTCCCATGCTAAATGTGAAAGCAGAATTTTAATATATTTGACCTTTGCCTAGGTTATAGGATGTGGTATAGAATTTGACTTCAAATTTCTGTTATCTTAAATAAGGTTTCGTAGTCTTTTATAACATCTCTGCTATGTTAAATAAGGGTTGCAAAATAAGCTTTTGTACCCATTTCACGAAATTTTGCACAGGTCTAAGCTCTGCTATGTTAATAGGGGTTGGGGAAAAGGTGCCGTAGTCTTTTATAAATAGGAAATGCCTCTATAAGAGTTGAAAAAAAATATCTGCTATGTTAAATAGGGAGTAAATCGTAGCCTTGTGCACAATGTGTGGTTAAATCTCTGCTATGTTAAATAGGGGTCGTAGCCTTGTGCACTATGTTGGGGTGTAATATTAAATAAGAGGGGGTCGTAGCCTTTCAAAGTGTTGTAGTGTAATTTCTGCTTTGTTAATTGGGGGTGCCGTTAAAAAATATATTAATTGCCTTTTATGCCATCTTAAATAGGGGTTGAAAAATAGGGTCATAACCTTTTACAAAAAAAAGGTAATTAAAAATAAGGGCGTAAAACAGAATAAAAGTACCCAAATCTAGTTCCAAAAAAGTAACCACATTTGGTTTCCAAAACTCATGACACCATGCATCGTACAGCCCTGGAAAATTGAATCCTGGCTATCAGGTGGCCTAGGGAAAAGGGGCCATTTTTAAGAAAACCGCGTCAAGTGCCGCCCTTCTACTTTCTATCTTAACTGAAGATGACAACAAGTGTTGTTCTTTTTCTTCTAATAGTGAGTGTGAGTTACTTATATTTTTAACTATCCCAGGTTATGAATAATTAGGAAGTAATCAATATTAATTGATTTTTATTTTTATATCAATATAATATACCACCAATGGTCACCATCCGTAGTGTAGTTGATATAATTTAGTTTTTAGTTTTCGGTCATTATTCACTAATTACTACTTAATTCCAAATATGAATTAGGTTCGTCTGTCTGTAGAAGTTTGCTTTGTTCAGCCGGAAAGTTATGAGATGATGATGACAGAAATGCTTTTTCGCTTTGTAACTTGTTTCAAAAATTATTTATACTAGGTACAGAACCTCGTGACACTGAGCATTACTCTCGTTTATAGTCAAGCCAAGATAGTTACGCCAAATATATTTTCACGCCTACTTTGAGACATAATTAACCCGTAAACTAATATTGGAGCTAAAGGCTTCATCTGTTTTCCAACTATCTTGTCTTAGTCTGGTCACAGATCATATCCAAAATCAACAACCTTGACAAAATGGCATGTTTTTAAATAAAGTTCTAACATAAATATTTTCACACCTATTCACCATTACAAAACACACATACAGAGAAAATAAACAACACATAAAACTTATATAGGGGCATTACTTACATTGTGAGGCGGAAAACGAAAAGGGACCTCTTGGCGGATAAGTAAAATTATCAGTAGAAACAAAATAAAATGGGATCGAAAACATAAAAAAACTGTTTGTAGTGGATTATTGTAGTTTACTTTTCCCTTTACAAGCTCGTATCGATCAACAAGTCCTTCAAATTCCAAACGAACTCGAAAATAATGACTAAACAGTTTATTTTAAACCAGAGAAAATACATTCTTGCCACAATGAGGATATACTATTGGTTGATAACTTTCTCAATGATTAAGATAAAATGCTAACTGTAGAATCAAATTGTTTAGAATTTATCCCTGAATTTGAAAACAACAAAGTTTTCCTTTTCGCTTTCCGCCTCATATATATTTTCCGATTATATTATTTACTCCCACCCACATGCTTATATTACATATTAATAAACATTTGATATATGTACATCCTTGTAACTTTATCATTACAAGTTATATTTAGGCAGTTACCTTGGAGAGATGAGAGATTGGAAACACCCTACACCTTACCAAAAATACATGACTGGCAATGTATTGAGAAAATCATAGCAGCTACAAAGCCTTGTCCTTGTGTCAGCTCTAGTTTTCTTAAGGGGATTTAATTGAATGACGTAGACAGTGTCGGCGACGGCGATTAGAGGATAAAAGTGCGGGGCCAAGGGGTAAAAGTGGGGGGCAAGAAGGAAAAACTTCATATAAAATCATATAGATTTAAAGGTAAATTCAAAAAAGTGGCGGGGTAATAGTCCCTTGCCCCCTAACCTCCGCCCACGATCGTAGAGATTTCTATACTAAATTAGATTTAACAAAAGTTAGGCTACATTCCAATTAACTACTAGTTAAAATCTTCCCGTTAGCTTCTTTCGCTGATTTTTCAACGCTAACATTTAAAACTTGCAAAGTTAGCGCGAAAACTGTTAAATACCCATACTAAAGCACTCCACATTTTAAAAAATGACGCTACTGTAAAAGTAAATAAACAGATAATTTTAAAATCCACCTAGAATATAAATAGAATTAAAACTGAGAGCTAAGCAAATTTTGTTTTTATTTTACATATAAAATCATGGCGGTTGAATGTGGGCAAAATATGTTATTGCTTGGAAGTGAAAACCCAAGCCACTGTTATTTTCATTTAGGTATAAAATTATAGTGGGCAAAAAAAAAAAAAAAAACAAGCTTGAAAATTAAAGACCAAACCATTTTGTTTTATGCAGGTATAAAATCATGGGGCCAAAACTGCCCCCCCCCCTTCTCGGCTCCTGCGCCCCTGACTGTTGAAAAAGTAGAGGCCTATATTACTACATTATTTTTAATTGCGTAATTAGTGATATGCTGTAGTGAAATTCGAAGGATAAAGATAGTACAAAATTCAATATTTACTACTAATTTGTAAGATGTTCCGGTTTTTTGTTTAAAAAATATGGTAGAATTAATTAAACATCATTTTCTCATATTATTGATTTTGTGGGTTATCATGTTTTTCCCCATACCCCTCATTTGATACTTGAAACAAGCATGCTTTCCTTTGCAGTACTTTAATTTGGTGAAAGAAAGTTTTGAGTTGTCACCAGTTCCAAGAAAATGAAGAAATTTTTTGTCGGAAAGCTAATATCGTGTTTTCAATTTTTACAGTGTACCTCCTCCATAAGTTCAAATATTATTCTTTGAAAAACTACAATTCTTGAAAACCACGATTTCCTCCCTCTGACAGTTCATAAATCCATTCAAAGTCTATATGGCACGTAGAAGTTAAAAAGAAAACTAAATTTTTGATAGGTCTAGCCCATTTGTGTTTACGGATATGAACGGATATCCTATTTATATTGACTTCAACGGTGTCAAATTTTCATAGGGCGGCAATTTCCAAATCTCTAAAATGGAAAGACAGGCGCTAAATACAAGGGATGTTCTGAAAGAAAGGGAACTTTACAGGTAAAGTTTTAATAAATAAGTGGAAGGGAACCAACAGTGGAGGTGTTCTAGGATATTAACTGGCTGAGTTTTCAAACCTGGTGCTAACCACAGTAACGCAGCAAAACGCATTGTCAGTTATCCGACTGTGAAGAAACTGAAAGAGCAGCGAGTATGTGTGAAAAAAAAAATGTGAAATTGCACAACATTTTTATGGAGATCTTCGACATATTGCATGAAGCCTGATGAGGAATGTTTTAGTCGAACACAATGTTACAAAATGTACAAACGTATCAAATCGGTTGATTAGAACCTCTATCCGAAGACAACGCAAAATTCGAACAGTCGTCTACATGTAAAGACATTAATCACGATCGACAAGTAAATCATCCGCGCAAAATGTTGTTACAACGTACGTGAAATTGCTCCTGAGTTAAACATCAGTATGCGCTCGTATCAGACGGTTTTGACGGAAAAATAGCAAATAATAAGTGTTACCGATAAGTTGTCTCTTGTCTGTTAACAGACGAACAAAATACGTGTCAGAACATGTGAACGCTTTTCAGGCTCCCCGCCACTTTTATTGATTTTTAGAAATTATGGAAAACGAAATACTATATTTCAATTTTGGAAATTAGGCCCTATGGTGGTTATGAAATTTTCCGATATGAATTTAAAAGTGTTTTAAAGAGTTGTTTGATTGCGCAGCTTAAGAGTCCATAATTCGATGGTTGTCAAATATCTCAGCTCAAAAATGATTCTTTAACTTCAAATCATAGAAATCTATAAGCACCATGAAGCCTACTTTTCAAACTCGTAATATTGTACTACGTCCTTCCAGATTTTTTAGAATGGAAAATGTGATGGAGGGTCTGAAAAAAAAAATGAGGGTATTGCGGAAGAAAGTACAAATGAGCAGATCTTAAGTAAAAGTAATTTTAATCGTCTTCTGTGGCTGGTTGTGGGTCGTCCATTCGGAGTTTAAGCCACGTATTTCCATGGCAATGCGGAGAATGCCACATTCTACTTTAACATAATCTAACCAATACGAGAAAAGGTCCGGTGTAAGAGGTGAGAAACGTGGCAGAACAAGTCCTGGATAGTTCATAACGATAATGGACATTCCTATTGTCCACCGTTGTCCGGGCGTTTTTCTATGGTCTGGTTGTGTATTTGGAATCACGGAAGTTTTCGGATCTCGTAAGTCAGTGTTTATACCTAAAGTGGAAGCCTACAAGTCAGATTTGCTAGAACACAAGCGACTACTCCCCTGACTTTACACCAGATTATTTCTTTCTCTTCCTTAAATTGAAATGAATCCTCTCAGATTCCATAATAGATATAAGATAAATTGCTACGGGACCTCCAAATCATTCCAAACCAGAAATCCTAAGTCTTTTCAGAACTGGAAGGAGCGCTGGGAGCGGTGTGTGCACAGTGAATTCGGGTACATTGAAAGCAGATCCTTCTTTATCAACCGATGATATATATATATGTAAATCACATGCATATTCAATTTACTACTGGATGAGGCGGCTCCCACGCTGACCAGAAGGGTTGGGAGAGGAGAGCCTAAACTTTCACTGTGATCGCCACTATCTTTTACTTATAGCAGCTCCCCAATTGCATCACGATGCTGCGTTGGCACCGTCCAGAACCACACGCCTTGGAAAGAATCCTTGGCAACGCCTGGAATCGAACCGCGGATCCCTCAATCCGTAGTCAGACAACGGGATATATTTCAAGGCAACTTAGCAAATCATGTCAATTCGAGCAGTGTTTATGATTGAGGGAGTGGCTCATAGACAAGTTTCGTTATCTAAGAAATTTATTGTCAAGGATTTAAATGGTGTAAGAGGGTAAGCATAGAAACCCCCTCCAAACTGCATTCGCCAATCATAAACATAACTTAAATAGGTGTTTTGAATATTACTTCGATTGTGATTTAACAAGCTGACATTTGCTACGTCATTATTTGTCGATATATGACATCATTTGTGACAATGTCGTAACTTTGAACACCTGTAGCTGTAAAACTACGCATATATGGAAAATTCTTCAAAGGGAATGGTTCTTCTTCTAGGGTTGGGAATTTGTTTGTGAAGATTGACTCACATATTGAGATACACCCTGTATATATAAAGGTGTCCTGAAATACACGACAAAAATTAAGGAGGTGTTTGCCGATATCAAAATAATAATAATGAAATACAATCCTATAAAAAGGTATGGACCTGCGCTTTATTTTGGGGATTCTAGGGATCGGAGTTCGAGCCAATTAATGTGTTACAGTGGTAAAGAACCAGAATATTTCTCGATATATTAAATATGTTTGGTCTGCGCCAAAATTGCCTAAAGATCTTAAAATTAAATTCAAACATAAAATGTTTAATTGAAGTTTAATTACGTCTGGAAACGAATTTTAATTAGAATAAAGGATATAAGAAGGCAAGATTTAATGACATTGGGTTGACAATTTGGCCATCCTGGTACAAAGGTCAGAGTGTTTTTCTAGGTATCATCCCGACATTCTCCTGGCAGTGAGGAAAGCACAGGAGGAATTTCGTTAGTTTACCAGCAACAGGATTACCAACAACTGCAAAACTTGTAGTGTGTGTTAATAGATTCAACTCAAATTGCCTCTGTGATTAAGGTTATTGACATAAAATAATCTGTAGGAAGGCGGTGCGGATTCGAGTCCTGTTGCTGATCATACTAATGAAAGTTTTCCTCTGATGTCCTCACTTTTAGGTAAATGCCGTGGGGTCGACATTTCTGTTTGGTCTTCTCCACAAAACTCTGTCCTGAATTTCTTCCACTGACAAATCTTTCTCCTCGAGATAATTCTTCAGAATATCCATCCATGTCCTCCTTGGAATCCCTTTACCTCTCTTGTCATCCACTTCCATTGCCATTTCTCTTCTGACTATGTAATCATTTGTCATTTGTAGACAGTCATTTGTTCTCCTCATTACCACTGCAATCTTCTTTCTTGTATCTTCTTAGATATCTCTACAACCTTGGTTGTTCCTCTTCTCTCATATTTTCCACTCTGTCTCTTTCTGTTAGCCTACACATCCAGCGTAGCATTCTCATTTCCGTGACATATAATCTATTTTCTTGTGCTTTCTTTATTGGCCATGTTTCTGCTCCGTACATCACTACTGGACTACAAACGGACTGGTTTCTACCCGAAATACGAATCTTACAACAATTTAATCGATAATTTTTAATTTCAGAAACTTGATCAAAGACGAACATTAAACGACTTACTTTTCTTGTATAGACTTTTGCACAATAAAATAGACTGTACCAAATTAATTGCAAAAATAATTATTAAGGTCCCATCTCTCAGAACCCGCTAGGGAAATAGTGGCCTATTCTACTGCAGAAAAGCTCGTACAAATGTATTAAATGTGTCACCTACATGGAGAACTAGTGCTACTTATAATGCAATAGGTAAGAATTGTACAAATTTGGACATATCTGGTGTAGTAAAAAGTAATCCATTATTTTTGCATTACATTGAAGGCTTGACTTACCATAGTTAGAATGATCCGATTTAAGTCACATATGCGCCGTTTTGTTCGATAACGTGTTGCCATTTGGAAGGTAATATCATGATGCCTCTCTCATAGAAGCCCTTGTCCCTATTGGCAAAAAATTGAGACAGTCGATGTTCACAAGCCTCTCTTGACGCGAATTTTGCACCAGCAAACCTGTTCGCCATGGACAGGAACAGATGGTAATCACTCGGTGCTAGGTCCGGACTATAAGGTGGATGCATAAGAACCTCCCAACCAAGCTCCCGGAGCTTCTGGCGAGTCACTATCGATGTGTGTGGCCTGGCGTTGTCCTGGTGGAACACAATGCATCTCCTATTGGCCAAGGCTGGCCGCTTTTGGGCGATTGCTGCCTTCAGACGGTCTAATTGTTGACAGTATAATTCCGAGTTAAGGGTTTGGCCGTAGGGGAGCAGCTCATAGTAGATAATTCCCTGCCAATCCCACCAAACACACAGCAAAACCTTCCTGGACGTCAATCCTGGCTTGGGCACCGTTTACGCCGGCGCACCGCGCTTCGACCACGACCGTTTTCGCGTGACGTTGTCGTAAGTGATCCACTTTTCATCACCAGTCACCAACCGCTTCAGAAATGGGTCGCTTTTGTTGCGATTCAGCTGCGATTCACAGATGGAAATTCGGTCCATGAGGTTTTTTTGCGTTAACTCATGTGGCACCCATACATCAAGCTTCTTTTTGTATCCAGCCTTATGCAAATGGTTCCACATGGTTTTTTGTGCAATGTTTAGCTCTTGGGCAATCGAAACAGTGCTTACATGACGGTCGGACGCGACAATGTCCATGATTTTATCGACATGTTCGACACGTGGCCTTCCAGTGCGGGGTACATCTTTGACGTCAAAATTACCGGAACGGAATCGACGAAACCAAAATTGCGCGTGATTGGCTGTTACAGTATCAGGACCATACACACTATTCACATTTGCAGCCGCCTGGCTTGCGTTTTCGCCTTTATCGAAGAAAAACTGTAAAATA
>JAGDQP010053808.1:1842-12727 GCA_022664845.1 Lepisma saccharinum
TTTTTTTTTTTTTTTTTTTTTTCAATTATGCAAACTTGGGACAATACCTGATGCAGAGTTTCCATATTTTAACTTTGTCATCACGATACCGAACCCCAACGTTTCTCGCCTGGGAATATATCGATTTTCGAGAAAAATGTATTTTCCAATCCAATCTAATGTGCATACAGGGATTCAAAAAGACAAGAACGAACTTCCGGAGGTGAATCCAGACATCAAAATAAGAGAAAGAAAGTTACAGTATTATGGAGGTGTGAGAAAAAGTTTATGGTGCTGCGAAAAAAAAGGGCGAAATGAATGGGATTTCCGTAAGGAAATAATAATTCGTTCGCGCCAAGTCGATATATCAAGAAGATTTCATGTATCGACAGATCTTCTGAAAGGAAAAATGCTTGGTTGCATAGCATCAGGAGTAAAACTGTATAATATCATCTAAAGTTGTGTTTATTTGTTATCAGAGAGATTGAATATCATTGCCCGGTTGGATGCCAGTATGACGTATGTCAATCTTACTCACACAGTAAGTCGTTTAATTCATTCTCATTTCGACCTATTTGTGCTTCAGAAAAATCACGGTACCATGCCGTATCAGCTCTACTGTTCGTAGTGTTAGAAATATGAAGCTTTAAAGTTTATTTTTCCACGCTTTTGGCAGCCTGTAGCTCCGAAACGCAGCCAAATTTCCACCCGGTTGACTGACACTTCTTTCTTAATTTTTGGTGTCCTACTGTCAATAGTAGCTTGTCATTACATTATGTTTGATCCTGTATAGTGTTTCGCTTTATCATGTAGCTCGCTTGAGTTTTTATAGTAGTTAGAGTCTCTCTCTCTCTCTTTTGCGATTTGATAGAAAATATGTAAATTTTGAAAGGAAAAGAAAAAAATGAACAAGAAAACTAGACTTGAGTCATGGTCTTTGGAAGCATTTTGCAGCAGAACCGGCAAGTCGTGTGTCCATCTTAAATGCGCTGCAGGTAGCCAACCGTTACTGAAAATTTTAATTTAGGTCTCTAAAATTCTAGTCATATTTTTTTAGTACATTGATGTAGAAAGACACATAAATGAATGACGCAGCTGTGTAGGTAATATAGAGTTGCATACTTTTTATTTAAGTGTGTATCATTGTGGATATTAACAACCAATGATAGTAGTTGTCTGGTAACGTCTGTAAAAATAATAAAAATGATCCAGACCAAAACAATGTCAGAAATAACGATGTGAAAGTAGAATTGCAGCAAAGTCCGAAGCAGTTGAAAATTTTCAGCAGCAGTATAGCTGATCCTCCCGTCCGTAGGCGCGAGACAAATGAAACAATAATATTCTTTGCCCAGATATTGTAAACACCTTATTTCAAGGTCTAGTTTACTTAAATTTGAATGTAGTTTTAATTGCAACTTCTTTCGTTCAGCTTTTCTATTTCAATATTTTCAAACTCTTGTTCCGCGAATATATGTATTATGTACTGTACTGTAATACATAATGTGATTCTAAGAAAGTTGTAAATGTATTGACTGTCTTTTATTGACTCAATGGGCTGGCAATCTTAAATTCGGTCCAATTTAAACTCGCAAATGAATAATAGCTACTGATATGTCAGCTAAAATAAGATTTTGTAGTACTTATCCCACCCACAGGAAACAAGAATTGCAAATCTGTAGTGAAACAGCTCAGTAGAAAGCAGTGAAAATATGCGGAAATACTTGCTGGGTATGGCAATAAATTTTACACAGATTTTATATTTAAAAAAAAAATGTATGACACGGGTTCCATTTCAAGGCGACAGTTAGGAAAACCATCATGAGATGAATACATAATATTCCTGTAGATAAAGTATCCATTTTCGGAACTAATACAGTATAATAAAGCATTTACATTGACCATACATTGATCGGTTGACACTAATCATTTCACTGCCAGCATATAACGAGTCCAAACCTAATATGATGCAATCAAAACTGGAAGAGAGAGATAATGGAAACATTTTGGGGAAACGTTTCTAAAAATTTCTTCTCCACAAAAATAATAATAATAATAATAGTTCCCCAAAACAGGAAAGAGCCTGGAGTGACTTTTAAATTCAGAGAGCAAATATAGTTAGCGTTATTTCCGGTTGGACCAAAGTGTCATAGGATAATATGACTGAAGAAGTTAAAAGCAGAAGATTAGTGAAAATTAATTCCTATTAATTGGAAAATAGGGAGAAAACATACTAACATACGATTTTTTTTATTATTATTATTATTTTAGTTTGCTATTCTAAACTAAGATAAACTGTTGTTATTTAAGAACTGATGGAAGCTTTAAGTGTACGTTTAGCCTCGTATTTTGTTGCATCAGTCGTCCTCACATTCTTCTGCGTGTTTTAGAGATAACATTCCTGTTGATCAACTCCCGTTGCTTCTATTTCCAAACGCATTAGTTATATCCACATATGTTGGATTACACTTCTATCTACAACGCAGGGCGATTGGTTGTATGGAAACAATCCATTGTCATATTTTTTTATATGTTTTTCCTATGAATGAACTACGATGATCTGAGGTTTTCATGGGCTTTGCAGTTCAGTAAGCAGAACTAAACCATGCTCAAACTAAACAACGAAACAGAATGTTATACGGTTTCGTTTCGTTCGTTTACACAGAAGTGCAATCATTCAACTTGTAAGAGATTTTTTTTATGTGATCATTAATATTTGCGATGCATACATGTATATACAGAACAAATGTAAGTGTCCAGCTCTCAATACCAACATAATTATTACCGGTCGAAGTGGTGCGGAGTCCATATGACAGCTGGATTAGTCTACATGACTTCCCAAACATACAGGATTAAAATAGAGCTCGACAAATAAATAGTATGAAATCGTAAGATAGTACACTACTGGTTTCTTTACTTCTAGAACTTCTAGCAATCGAGCAAACAAATAGTAACTCAGGTAGGGGAAAGTTTGACAAAAATGGGAGGCCTAGATTTAATTGAGTATAGTGCGTATAGTTAGCAACCAACGCTTTTTGACTCAAATGAAACTTTCATCCTTTTACTACGCAGGGATATAGTTAAATATTTCAGTGCTGTTTTATTTTCTCCTTGATATTGCATTTTCAAAAAAAAAAAAAGTCAGTTTTCCCCGTTTTGCCCAACCTGTTTGATAAACTGGGATAATCATTTAAATCAATTGTAAATTCATCACAAATCACAATCATCGAAAATCATTAACATAAGCCTCATCATCATCTCTGTTTATGAATGCAGAAGCTACGAGAACAGTGATAATAATACAGGAAAATAAGGCTCTAATAAATAAACCGCTGTGAACGATAGACAAATAAGGTAATTTCTGTTTTGATAACTTATACAAAAATTGCAAAATAGTTTTGAACGTATCCAAAATAATGGCTATTTCTACCATAATATAAAACAGTTTTAATTGTTTCAGAAAATACTTAGAATTTGAAAATAGCGCGTCCCATTTTGCCTAACACCTTACCACCCTGTTTTGTCCAACTCCTTAAGTTTTAGGATTTTAAGATGGCTCTACTCAGAAAATTGATCAGGAAAAAAAAAAAGAAAAAAGCTACTATTATATTACTGTAAAATAAAGTACTTATATATATATTGCAGTTCTTCTTTCAATAAATCTACAATCGAGCGACAAACTTGATGTTCAAATAAATCAAAGAGTAGAAAATTCCTTTGTTAACTCCACTCGCAGACACGCTATACACGAAATCACCACTCCAACTGATGCAACTGACTTATAGCTACGGGCTGGAGAATGAGCAGACTTTGGCTATCTTCGGACCAGGGAACTTCGGGAAACCTCGCAGTCCTTCTCTGTCTGCTCTTATAAATCCAGGCGAGCACATGCACGTTTCATTATTGATGAAATAGTTCAAATGTTTTAGTTGTATTATTTAACTTCTCTCAGCCTGAGCGACAGATGCTCGGTACTTGCTAGGTACTTGCTACTTGGTACTTGCTGGGTTTGTTGTACTTTTATTTTACAGTAAAGTTTTTTTTTTTTAATTTCGGTTTTTCCCTGGCCATCACTAATTTCTTTATCCCCCCACCAAAACATTATGCCCATATATTTCTTCTTAAAGTTCATTTTTTGCATAATTTACACACACACACTGCTTACTAATAAAAGGGTTCCGAATTCGAACCCTCTGGAACCTACTTTTACTGAAGGGACCCGAGTTTTCCATCCAATTGAAGGCAATAATAAACCATTATCGGTTCACCTTGCCTAGGGTCCTTCGGGTCAATTTCCTCGCCTTCTCCTCCACAAATAAACCCTGAAAGCTGGTTTGTGACTATAACAGCTTGTAATTCACTGTTCCGACTCGAAAATTATTACATTGTACTAATATTAATAATATAACCAAAGCAATAAATTATATTTTAAAACATTAAATACACGCTTTTCTTGAATAATTCGTACTCAAAGTAAAAAAAATGCATGAATGACTAAAAAGAAAATCATGGGCGCGTTAATTGAAGAATTTGTAAAGTGACTGTACATGAGAGCCCGCCCCATACTTGTCGTTTTAGTCATGCATAAACAAAATATTTGTTTTTTGTTTTTAGTACGAATTGTTTAAGAAAAGTATGTCTTTAAAAAGTTTTTCCAATTATTTTTTCCCAAATCCTAAAGACTTCTGCAACCAGTAAAACACCACAGCGTTTATGAGTACTATTAAAAATAAATATATTAAAATATGCTTTTAAAATATATAAATATGCAGAAATAAATGAAAGTAACAATAGAGTATGTAACGTCGCTGTTCAAATTTTCATCATTGTATGACGTCGGGAAATGAGCAAAATTAACGTAACAAAATTTGAGGACACCGCGAACTAAAGGAAAGAACGTAAAAATCACTACTGGTTACGTTCGAAGACTTTGGAATGCCATTAGGGTTAAATGTTCGGAGATCCTTCAAATTCTGACTTGTTTGTAAAATTAGAATAATTTTAAGCATTATCATACATGTTTATACACATTTCATTTTCAGATCAACCATAGATCCTTCTCAAAAGTTCAGGACTATTCCCAAAAGATTGTCTCTGACCTGAATGGTACTTAGACTAAGATCCTTGGTTCTTCTACCTTTCTCGCACAAAAACAAATGCGGTACTTTCAACAATAAAAGCCGACTGCGGTATTTATTTGGTTTGCCAGCGTCAAAGGGTCGTGGGTTCTAGACCTCCCTATTGCCGCTACTAAGTTCACGACGTTAGGCCCTACAACATGGAAGCCTGGGCATTATTCGATCAGCCAGAAGATGCTCATTTCATCTCATTCTTTTCTTGCTGAATGGAGCTTTCAATTGTTTCTTATTTTCTTCTAAAAAGGAAGCAGTAATTCAGTCACTATTTGGCCCTTCCTCTCAACATATGGTTTTCATGGTAACGTCAGTATTGTCAACTACCCTTCGATGAGAGGAAGGAACAACTTCTTGTCACAAGTCTCAGTCTTGTCAAGCTAAGTGTTGTGAAAGCTGTATGTTCTTGTGTTATTTACATATAAAGAGTACGAAAAAAACAAAGAAACGGAAATCCATTTAAAACAAAATGGAGTTGGAACCAGAGCTGAAACTTTTGGCCCGGGTCTGACACGGTGAGCCGATTTCTGTCCGGTGAAACTTAAGTCAAAGTAGAGTTTCATTGCATTTGAACAGTGTTTCTTTCAGGGTTAACCTGGACTACAGGGTACGAAAATACGACGCCAAAAATTCCTAGTTCATTAAATTACCAGACCGGGTCCAGTTTCGGATCGGGTCAGCTATGTTGGGCTCAGGTCGGGTTACCGAAAGTGACCCGTTTTCAGCTCTGGTTGTAACACCTAATAAGTTTTAAACAATGACATCTACCTGCAAGAAAATTGCATTGCGAAAAATTAATTTTCTGGACTCGCCCTGGCTTTCTGCAATTTTTATTTGTCCATTTTATGATCTGCTTTGTTCTGTTAAATCTTTGCCCCGTTTCCAACAGAAAACCAAACAACTTTCCCATTCTCTAGGACAATATTCCCGAAGTTTATTGTGCTAACCGCAAGACCTTTACGAAAAGAATATAATTTCCTGAACATTATATTCCCCCCTTTCCCCGTACATTCTACAGTTGTGCTGCTTCCATCCCTCCATTCCCTTCGCCAAAACAAATACTGTAGATATTGCGTTGTCGAAGTTTCCCGAAGTTGCCCTCTTCCGGAGATAGCCGAAGTCTGCTCATTCTCCAGCCCGTAGCTATAAGTATGCAACTGCCTCTGTAGGGCATCCAGTAATTCAACTCCCACGTGGTTTGATGGTTGATGCTACCATCAGTCTGAGCGGGGTGACACACCTCTCTCTTGTCTTCCTCTACCGTGAAAAAAGTTGACGTGACCTATTGGCTAAAGTTATCAACTTAGAACTAACTACGAGATGATTTCAATAGCATTTTCTTTTAAAGGAATTTCAAATAATAAATAATACAGTAGAATTTCTGTAGTCCAACCACATTTGAGACTAATCCTTGTCGAATTACAGAGATCCGTGTGGGACTGGCGAAGTGTCGGATGCCTACGTGACAACGCTTCTGACCTTGAAGAATTGACAAGCAATTTCTTAGTATGGTGATGATGATGACAGAGTTACGATACGAATCTGATTTCACCCATATGATGTTATGTTTTCATTCATTACCTTACCTTTATCATAATATGTTACTGAGGAAACTGTATTTCAGGAAATAGCGTTGAACTGCAACTGTACTGAGGAAACATGACGTATGTCAGGAACTAGCATTTTACTAACATGTGACGTGAGAATAATTTTATCAGCACCGTCAGGGCGTGGTACGACATGAATAAAATAACTTCTAAGGTGCTTTCTTGTTCTTCAGGAGAATGCCAATGTAAGATCTACACAGTTTCAAAAATATGCATACATGTTTTTTTTAAAAAAATCTTATATAAGATAAAACAGTTACATATAATAAAATGTTAGTCGAGAAAATCTTTGATTTTTACAGTTCGATTATAACTTTGGTAGCAGTGTGATTTGTTTGTACTATCATGGCCAATATAATCTTTACATGACTTTATTATACACGATTTTGCTCTAAGCCTAGAAGATAGGCCACCCAACTGACGTAGTGTGTGATTCTGAGAGTGTGAGTGAGCGAGTAAGGGTTGGAATTTTCTTTTCTTTAACAGAAAGCATTATTACATGTCCTGGGCTCTGGAAAGATATTCATGATTTCTTGTAGTATGTAGCAAATATTAATAATAAAAAAACTTAATCAAGCCGCATTTCAAACACCAAAACAGGAAACCTAACACCATTTTTATTTTAGGAGGGCCACTAATTGAAGTAAACTGAAAAGTTAATTCAAATTGTCCAATAGAAAAGATCCTTACCGAACATGGAGAAACAAAAACGAACAAAACCTATGGTTTCTTTCTTTTTTCTTTCTTAATGAATTCCATAAAACACTAACGTTATGCATGAAAGACAAGAGAAAAGGTCTGTTTCTATCAGTTCTTAAAAATAGGGCACGATATTTATTCTTTATAATTTCTGATATTATGTTGTTATTTACGTTATTTTGTGTGTACGTGCCTATTATATTGTGTGTGCGTGCATGTGATAAACATCAAAACGAGTATGCTTTCATCCGAGCGCCGTACCTTACTTGGTAGAACGTTGGTTTCGTCTTCGGGAGGTCCTCGGTTCGGTACCAGCGGCTGACTGTCCTGATTTACGCTAGGTTTTCCACTAGGTTACGCTAGGTTATGTTGTTATTTACGCTAGAAAGTTCTCAGCCACGCCAGGCATATACCGGGATGGAACACTTCGCATCAAAAAATTGCGACATCGAACGCTGTGCAGCTGGGCAACTAAAATGGCACCTTCTTATCCCATAATCGTGTCTGGTAAACAGTCTTTATCCTTCCTTCGTCTCGCCCATACTAAAATCAGCAAACATCATGGGCACGTTATATTTTTCAAAATAGACATGTATTAGTATCGATAAAATGAAAAAAAAATAAAAGCCAGACGAATCAATCAATATACATAAGTTGATGGAGGGAGAAGTTTAAACACATGGTACAAGGAACTATTGAAACCGATGAATGTCTGTTAGACAGAGGCAGAGAAAATAGAGAGAGAAAGAAAGAAAGAAGAAGAAGAAGAAGTACAGATAAAAAGGTGGAATTTAAACGTAGTAAAAAATATTAAGTTCAGTTCCCACATTCTAAAGTTCAGTTCCCACGAGACGTGACGTTTGGATTTTATATTTTTTCAGACTTATTTGAATATATAAAGGGTGCTTCAAAAATTCATTAAGTAACTTTCAAAATGGAGACCAAACTTGGTGGTCAGATTAAATACTCATGATTTAAAGTGAAACTCCAGAGTTTTGAGACACATCTAGGATAATGTAAAAGTGTAACACACGTTTTTTGTTTGCGGGGGAGGGGGGGGGTTCGTTTGCAAATTCGGTGGGGCTTTTAAACATACTGTTTCGGAATACTTTGTAATCAGGGATTCTGCCGGGATTTACAGATGGGGGTGGGGCGTAAAGTCAAAATTGGGAGGGTGGACGTAGAGTTTTGCACAGTTTCTATCAACTTTTGTCCGCAATATGTTAAAGTTGGGGGTAGTCTCGAGGATTTGGGCTGACACCCCCTACAGGGGCCGTGGTCTGGCGGAGTCACTGATTATAACAAACCCAGTAGATACCGTAGGCCATACCTTCTATTAGAGATTCCTAATGCAAATTGAACATAAAAAGAAAATGTATGAATTATAATTTTTTCTGCTTAATTTCTATCAGTAAGAGCCAAGATTACATATGCAAACTGTATCAAAATGAAAAGTTAGAAATGTTCAAAAGTAAAATTAACATATTCCTATAGGCATAGTAAACCTTACATGTTCCACATTGCAAACGTAAAAAAAAAAAGAGACACGTGTAATAGTATGTTGATAAATTAGAGAATGGAAACGAATATACGTAATAAGATTTCTTCTCTTGAAATAGCCAAAAAAGGGGCCAATTTCTACTCATGTCTTAAAATGTGTCTCTTCTGGACATGCCACTCTATATTCCACCTATTGCGAATTACAACACAAATGAACTAGTGTTTATAATAGTTCGCACAGACGAAATGAGCACGGCAGAGCTGAAACGAGTCACCGGCTGTTGGGGGATGCTGGTCAAGTTTTGTACTGTTTCGTCGGGTGTAAGATTCGAACCCATGCTGACCCGCTGATTCGATTTAGATCTGATAACCTGTAGGATGCAGGAGAGATTTTAATTATTTCATTGCGTTTGAGCAGTGTTTCTTTCAGGGATGACCAGGACTGGAGATGTTACCACGAGAACACGAAAAATACGACGCCGGATTTCCCAGTTAAATAGATTTTCCAGACCGGGTCAATCGGATTACCGGGTCACTTATGTTTGGGTCAAGTCCTATCCACCGGGTTATCGAAAGTGGCCCGGAATTGGCTCTGAAACACGCACAGACAGAAAGAGTGTGTGTAAAGTAAGATAAAAATAAAAATAAATAGACAGAGATAGGAAGAAGAGAAAGGCGCAGCGAAGACATGATAATAATACACCATAAATAGAGGAAGAGAAAAACACCAATGGAAAACATGAAAACAATATTAGCATTATGCTAAACAGCACACACACTGTTAACTCGGATTCTGACCAGTGATGCTTCGTAAGTTCTCCACATCCCGGAGACAAATCTATGTTTAAATACTTCAATGTATGCGAAAAAGAAACTGGTTGGTGGGGAATCGAACCCAGGTTTTTAAATTTGATGTTCAATACTCCACAGGTGACTCTAACCAAAACGTGCTTAACAAATGTTATAATGTTTCTTTCAAAGAATAATAACATGAAAAATGGATACTTCTGACCAATGACGTGTTCTTATGTCCTGGTAACCCTCTAACGCTTGATTTGGACTTTTCCAACCAACATTCGTAAATGCTCTTCCTCTCTATAGTGACTCATGTGCTTCACTCTACAGTAGGAAATATTCTCTGTTTTGTATGGGAAGTGATGAGTAGATTATTCACGATTGCTTTGTATAAAATCTTTAACTTGAACAGGGTTTGAACCCATGTTGGTTTCTTTTCGTACTGAAATGTCCAGCGCGTTTCCCCTACTCTATTTTGCCATTGAATTCAACAGCTATGAATAACCAAGTTCAAATGCGAGGAAAATGTAACATTGAGTATATGTATTACATTTTGTCTGTATGTATAGTGTTGTAAGTAAACACATGTATATGCATATCCTTTTTGTTATGTCGAATTATGAAATGAATATATTATGGCAGTTTTAGGAACAAATCCAGTTTAGGGTAAGTATTGCCACATTAAGATACGATCATTTCTTGTCGTTTATTTTAACTTAAACCAGCCTGAACGAATCTAATATCACCAAAAGAATGTTGTCATTAGCAAATCTAGAAGTTAAAACTTCAATTAAAAACTCCAGTACACTTCGTGCAATACGACAAGTTCAACGTAACAGAAATTTTAAGTTTTGACAGTTTGTATTGTAAACATAATAGCGCGCAATCTGAGCCTATTTTGATTTAAAAAGTTTCAAAATATCCTGTTCAATTTTTGTGATACATTTTCAGTCACAAGTTAGGAACCCATCCTTCCAATATCTGGCGCTCTGTTGTGTACTCAGCCTCCTATCAAACTGAGTACCAGAGTGTTCTTGGTACACCTGGGCACCTTGGAAGTGTAAAGGGGGTCGAGCGTAGGACTGACCTCTCCACCCCACTTCGAGCAATATGTCGAGATCTGGAGCGCTACCTCCACATCTCCTATGTGGTGTTCACGGCGCGTGTGTATCGCAC
>JAGDQP010053810.1:673-13475 GCA_022664845.1 Lepisma saccharinum
GACAGTGGCGACACGTAGCGGACAAAGCATCAAAACTGGAGAACAACTGACTGCTGTAGCGCGTAGATTTCCGGAACTTGAAATAATAATAACTGTATATTGTGTAAGTACAAGGTGGGATCGTGGATGGAAATGTTTTGAAAATGCAGAGGAAAAGGGGAGCTTAGCGTTACTGAAGGTTAAGACCAGGTTTCATTTTCGCGCTCAAACCGTGAGTAAAGGAATTCTCCCACAGACGGCATGTTGAGGTGCTGGTCGTAGGGGGTAAAATGTGGATTATGACAACCAGAAAAGATAGATCAAAATTGGTATTGTGGGACTCGGTGTACAAGGGAACTGGGTCATCCGGTTTGTTGGTGGTACAGAAGTGACGATGGTTATTAATTCGAATGTTAAGAGCACAACTTGTTTCCCCTACATAAAAGGTATCACAGAACTTGCAGATTAAGATGTATATAACATTAGGGGTGTGGCATGTACCCTTGGGATTGAGGGTGTACCGACCATTAGCAGTATTGATAGTGATTGTGGGAGAAGTGATGAAAATGGAGCAGACCTTACATATGGGTCTCTGGCATGTCTGGGCGCCGGTTTGGAGTGGTGTCAAGGAGGGACTCGTACGGACCAAGATGTTTCTAAGATTAGGTGCAAGTTGAAAAACTAACCCAGGTTTGGTGGAGAATATTGATCTTGTGTCTGGGTCAGATTGGAGAATGTGGAAATTAGAGTGTAGGATTTGTTTGACCTTGGTTAGTTTAGGATGGAACTGGGTGATTAGAGCCGGTGGGTTGGGCGACGGTGGATTGGATTTTTGAGTGGGTTGAGTGTGTGAGGATGCACGGTGGATCTGTTTGGTTACAAGGTTAGAAGGGTAGCCTCGGTTGACTACCGGTAGAGCCTCCTGGAGGGGTTGATTGTAAGTTACAGCAGCAGAGGTGGTGAAATTCAGGCGTTGTCCTCTGAGGGCAAGGGAGAAAGGAATCGCTTTCTTGGTGTGGTAAGGATGGGAACTTGAGTAGTGTAAGTCCTGCATATGGTTGGTGGTTTTTATGTGAATGGAAGTAGTCAGAGGGTTGTTCTCTAAGGTGATGTCCACGTCAAGGAATGTGACTCTTTTGTCGGAAATGGACCAGGTGAACTGGACAACACGGAATTGGTTCAGTTGTTCCAGGAATGTCTTTAGACTGGTTTCACCATGAGTCCATAGCATTATTATATCGTCCAAGAATCTTACCCAGAGTAGAGGGGTCAAAGGTTGAGTTTGCAGGAAATCATGTTCGAGTTTGCCTATAAACAAATTAGCATAAGAAGATGCCATTCTCGTACCCATGGCTGTGCCTCGGATCTGAAGGTAGTGTTTGTCGTCAAAGGTGAAGTTGTTACATGTGAGAACTAGGTTGGCCAGCTTAAGAAGGAAAGCTGTGGGTGGGCTATGAGGTTTGGGTCTCTGGTTAAGGCTCCTCGTTAGTCCCTCCCCAACTTTTTAATATTTTTCAAAATATTTCAAAATCTAATAGCATTATCAAATTTTTAAGAAGATACATCTCTAGTACTTACAAATTACTATGAAATACAATCGACAGCGATCTCGAGTTCTTGTCCATTGATGAGTGATTCGTTGTCAAAGATTATGACGTCATTATTTAATTAACAACGTATCACTCATCAGTGGACAAGATCTCGAGAACGCTGTCCATTGTATTTTATAGTAATTTGTAAGTACTAGAGATGTATCTTCTTAAAATTTTGATAATGCTAGTAGATTTTGAAATATTTTGAAAAATGTTAAAAAAGTGGGAACGGGAGTAACGAGGAGCCTTAAGGAAGAATTCCATAGCTGCTAGGCCATGGGCATGAGGAATGTTGGTATATAAGGAAGTAACATCTATAATGCAAAGCAGTATGTCAGAAGGAAGAGGCGGTAATTTACGGATGATTTCTAAGAAGTGGTAGGTGTCGCGTATGTAGGCAGGCAGCGCTTGAACATGTGGTTGAAGGAAGGAGTCAACGAGAGCAGAAATGCGTTCAGCAGGAGAATTATAGCTGGCTACAATGGATCTGCCTGGGTTACCTGGTTTGTGGGTCTTCGGTAATAGGTAAAAGGTTGGGGTACGTGGACTGTCCAGGATTAGGTACTTTATGGACATTTCAGAAATGGCCTCACGAGGACAGCAGTAATGAAATCGGAAATTTTCTCTTTGTGGGTGTAGATTAGGTCTGTGGCGGTGGGCTTGTAAGTGTTGGGATCGGACTATCGGCTTGTAGGTATTGGAATTTGGATCGGAACTGACTGCTGTTGTTCTCCAGTTTTGATGCTTTGTCCGCTACGTGTCGCCACTGTCTCTTCAAACTTGTACTTTGTGAACACGTGAACTTCGCTCTCTTCCTCTATACTTGAAAACGTGTAATACACGAAATATAGTGACTTTTTTACGTGTATATGTGAATATGTGTGATCTAATGTGAAACTAAGCTGTAAGTATTATCCTTTTTTTTCCTTCATTTGTCTTAAATTTACCTTAAATTGCCCTCCCGGCTATCCTTTGTACTAGTTATATAGATAGATAAATAGATAGATAGATATAAATTAAACATCTGTACTGCCCCTGTTGTGAGCTCACGCTCGTTGGGGGCCCATCAATGTATATGCATTAAATAAATAAATAAATAAACACTTCTGAAGTAGAAAAAAAACAGATATCTTTTCAAATCGCGCTTTAATAACTATGTAACATAAAGTAGCTTACAAATCATAAAAGCTTTCTTTCCACAAGTCGGAAGACTGTTTTGCTTCTTTAGTGAGTAAGGAGATAAACCAACATGTGGATATAGCAAAGAATCCTGCAAATTTTATGCTTCATTGTTGCTTTACTACTACTACTATCACGGTGGGAAATCGTTGGATGGAAAGATCCCATGAGAGATATAATTCATTGCTGATTTTGAGACGAATTCTCTCGCTCCACCTCTGACAGTTTGCTGGCAGGAAAAGAAATATCCTCTTGATTTTTTTGCATTCGTTTACTCATGCTAAATTTTAATATATTTCGCTAGATAGTCCTATACAACCTCTCAAGCCCAACTCATGAGCTGTTGACCATACTATTTTTTTCTACATAGTTTCTTTCCTAAAACTATTCAGTTATTCCATTTTCTGATGGTTTCTGCTTCGTCACAGAACTCCTTTCATTTGTCTGTCATCAAGTATACAGTGAAGGCCTTAAGAGGACTCCATTGTCTCTAACAATGCCATGGGCGAAAAAAGAGTTGCATTTGTCTTAATTTTACCAATATGATGTACATAAAAATGATCATCTGTATTATTATCAACAAAATAAAAAATCCTTAGATTATGATTAGCAAAGATCAAAATCATGTCAGAGTTAGTATAGATAATGGAAGAAATTGAAATATTCTATATAATATTCCTAGACAATCATTAGTATTAATATCTACCATTCTTTCGGAAATAGAAATCCTAAGCATCTAACAGTAAGCAATCCTTTACCTTAAAGAAAAGTCATCCTTCTCTCCCAATGTAAGTGGGACGATTTCGCGCCTCGACTACTAGGGATAGTAATTTGCGATCTTGGGGACATGATTTATCAAGGGGAACCTCAATACTTTTAAACACGAAAATCCATAATTTACATGGTGAATGAAAACTACCGTGAAATTTATGTCGGAAAGAAAATCTTCAATTTTAGTGTTATAGTTTTAACATAATACTTTCTAGAATATAGGGTTTCTCGTTATCTTCCTTTTATTCAACATGTGCTACTATATTGAGGGACGAGACAATCTCTACCGCGCATAATATTGGAGGGACATGTCTCCAGCACCACCCCCGGTTTCTCCGACAGTGTTGGGAAAATAATAGAAACGAATCAGATCACCTTCGTTCAGACTTTATTGTGTTTGTTTAATGTTAGTGTTCATGTTGATATAGATCTAAATGTATATTTAGTGATTCCCCAACGAGCGAGCGAGCGAGAGAGAGAGAGAGAGAGAGAGAGAGAGAGAGAGAGAGAGAGAGAGAGAGAAAGAAAGATACAACGAAGACAGGATTGGAAAACAAATTAGAATGATAGAAGACATGTTTAAATTTTCGTATTTTTAAAATGGAAAAAGGGACTAGTTCTGAAAACGTATTACAGATTTAACAATAAAATAATTGTGTAAATTAGATTATCCTGTCTTATATAAGCAGGTCAAAAAATCCAAACCAAACGTTAACCAATTTCTTATTAAAATTTATCTAACATTAAAATATAGTTATTATTTGCCTAATTCCGGCACTACAGTTCATTCGCGTTAACTTTGCACCTAAATTAGTGCAAGGCTAATGGTATATCTAAGACAAGAGAACGTTTTCCGGATGGTTCATGTTAAATTATGGCCTCCTGTATGCTAGTGTTGCAAGAGAACTGAATTCCAACTCACTGAGGGTCATAGAACTCAAGAAGTAATTAGCCTTGTACTAAATTATTGTGCAAAGTTAATGCGAATAAAGAAACTTGCAAGACAAATATTCTAGAAGAAATGAAAGATTATGTATTTCTATCACTAATCTATTGTCATTCACATTTTTTTTTTTACTTTGAGAATACTTTGTATACCTGTGGCTAGGTTATCATGTATTACTGTGTATCGTTTGAGAATTTACCACTGTTTTTCCGAATGGAATATCTTTCCAATCTGTCTATAATCCCCTTATCTATCAGCATTATTAAAAGAAGCATTATTCTTTGCACAATACATAGTCGTTCGTTTATCAATATTTCAACACATTTATTATTGTGATCATTTCTTTCATCAATTCTGCCCATCAATTATTAAAAATTGATAATCATGTATTCTTTCAACTGCTACTACTATCTAAAACAGGTGAGAACAATCCAATATTTCTCCTCTATCTCTTCATTATACATTGTCAAGTTCAATTTAAATTGTCTTGATGACAGCATAATTCTCTTCATTCTTATATTTTCATATTCGTTCCTTTAATGTTCTTGACCATTTAAACATACTCCGTTATAACTTATTTATTTTTTCAGGGCGTTTTCTTTTTCTCAGGTTTCGTTTCCTTTGATAAATACCTCTCTTCCATTTTTTTTCGTCGTATTGCCTTTTTTATTCACTTTTCCCCCCCATTTCCTTTCCATTATTTATTCTTGCTACGATTTATTTCTTTTCATTTATTTTCTTTCCATCATTCATTCATCCACTCTCAGTCTCTTTGCTGTTAAACTTTCGATAACTAAATAATCCTTAAATATTGAGGTGAATTCTGACAAAGATAAATAACTAAGAGTCTCAATGTTGACTTTAAATCAAATACTTATATTACTGTAACGCAATCAAATCTTATTTTCTCAATCATAATACAATAGTGCATAATATATACTAAAGCCTTTGTTTAGTATTGACCAAAACCAAATTAGTAATATCATTTGTGTCAATTCTTATTTGATACAAATCTTTCGTTGTCGACATTCACATTTCAATGTTTCAAGATTTCCTTAACACCATTAGATTCAATATGTCTTACCTTTGTAGAATCCCTTATGGATAATACACATCACTATTAGCAAAACTACAATAATCTTCTCAACGTGATCTCCTATGAAATATACGACAACATTTAACCCATTTTGGAATCAAACATGAACATCCATTTTCATAATAGTAATCAAGAGTTCCTCTTCTTTTAATGTCCTTGTTATAGCTCAAATCTTTTAACCTAAATTCTTTATTTAAAACAAAACTAATTAGTAATCTTAAATATCAAGTTCTTTCCATTCTATCATTTCCTTCATTCATTGGTCTTGTCTTATACAGGGTGTCCCATTTTAATCAAACCACTGGAATATTGAAAAGCACTGAAGGAAAATGCAAAAAGTGTGCAGTGGAACATGTACCGACAGATAGGGGACAGCCTTCCTTCCACAATGGAGTTATGTCACATGCAAAGTGTTGCCACATCAACGCAAACTTATATTATTTTTTTTTTCAAATGGGATGAAGGTTCAATACTTTCGGAGGTGATAGTATGTGCCATGATAAACAAAAAAGTTTATATGAACAGGATTCTAATTCTGCTTCGTTCTAGAAATACAGTGATTTCAACTTGGAGCCCAGAATCAATGCCTAACAATGGGAAGAAAATGAATAATTCCCAATAAATCATAAACGACGCATTGAATTAAAATTTCGTTTGTGAAAATTTGTTTATGACAACATGGTGGATATCAGGATCGAAAACACGATGTCACCATGTTGTCAGTGTTGCCAACCCGGTATAACGTTTAAATTTTTCAAAAGGCACTACGTTGTATTATTTGACATTTGGCATTTTCTAGTGATGGTAAACAACATACGTAAAGCACACATCGCAGTGTTGCAAACTGTGGATAAGACAGAAAGGTTTTCGCGATCTTATACGAACTACGTAATTCCCTACAATATCACCTCCGAAAGTATTGAACCTTCATCCCATTTGAAAAAATATAAGTTTGTATTGAGGTGACAACACTGTGCATGTGACATAATTCCATTGTGCATGGAAGGCTTTTCCCCCTCTGTCGGTACATGTTCCACTGCACACTTTTTGTATTTTCTTTCCGTGCTTTGCAATATTCCAGTGGTTTGATTAAAATGGGACACCCTGTATATCTTTCTTCAATCATTCGTTTTTTCTGTTTAATTTTCATTCTTCATTCATCCTCTGTGTACCATTTCGCTTGTTCCAATTTCTTTCTTTCTTCCTCCAGATTTTTTACATTTTCTTGATTTATTCACCGTGTCTTGTCCCTTTTCCTCCTTTTTATTATATTCTCTTGTATCTATAGGAACTCTTAAAAGGCTTGGTGTTCAATATTTCTGATCAAGTTTAAATACAGGAAATAATAAACAAAGGAATATTTTTTTAATGTTCAAATAAAGGAATAATATTAAAAAGGAGATTCCATTAGAACATGAAGTAAAATGCGACCTATTGAGGCATGTATTTTTTATAAGGCTGCAAATTAAATAAAGAGACGGCCTTTGAAAATAACTGTATTCTTACAAGACAACCAAAATTAAGTTGGCACACAAGATCACTGAATAAAGCATGGGTTTCGTTTTCCAAAAATTCCAAGCTAAGGAAAAACACAAATCACAGTCAAGATAACGGTAATCTTCCTCTTCAGAAACTGGCAACACTAGACTGTCCATTTCATAGCAGGACAACAGAGACAATGCTGAAAATGCTAAGTTACATTTTTATTGTTTCAGTTCTCCCACTTTTACCTTTTATTTCTTCCTTAACTTTGTTGTTCTCTGATAATGGATTGAAGGCGAATTCCAAAGCTAAGACGTTTGAATTTCACCAAGAGAGAAGCCATAAGGAAAGTGCTACGATCAATTTGAAAAGTTGAATTTTTGAAAACATGCTTTAATACTAACTTTAGGTCTCTATGCGTTTAAGTATATTTCTCGTTGTTTCGGCCTTTAAGTACCCACTTACAAATTCTTTAATCATTAACTAGAAACTGAGAGGATGTGGTTTAGACAAATGTGTCTGCGATTGGCTACCGTTCATGCACTAAGGCCTTCACACACTAATTGTGTTATTTCTTGTTTAATGAGGGAGAACCAAGTGCACCTTAGTGTGTGGTCGATGTACCATCTTCAATTATTTCCTTATTTTCAAATGGTTAAATTCTCTTTTATTCTTCTATTGTAGCGGCTTGAACACTTCATTAATTTTAATCACGCACGTGTCACCATTTTTCATGTAATAAAATAAAAAAGAATAAATATAACGTGGAACATCAAAAGAATTAACAATTTACGATATTTCGATTAGGACATTGAACTTCGTCGAGTTGTTGGAAGATAAAACTCACAGAAAAGTGAAGAGGTATATGGTTAGGAACAGGCTGGCTACATGGTGACCTCATAGCGGGAATGTACACAAATATGATACACGGCAGGTGTAACGATAAAAATAAACAAATATGACTTTACTTTACGAGTCTTAGCGCACAGAAATATTCCACTGCTATCCAAGAAAGGGTGCCAGGGTAGATAAATAGGTCAAACATACGAAAACATAGACAGAAGGGTTTGTGAATGTAATTTAAATATTAAGAACAAACAGGAGAAACCAAGTTTTCCAAAAGATTTATTGAAAAATAATCATAAAACATGATCGTACCATTTTTTAAACAAGAAAGAAATAACAAGGAACCATGATCAGAATTACAATTGGAATGCTTATGAATCAATCTTGGCAAATGTTGGACACTTTTTTTTAAAATTAGTGCAAAGTCTGGATACTCACTGTGAAGTCTGACGTCATATTTTTTTTACATTCTACCATCAAAAGATGACGTCACATGCCCACTTCCTACCATGTGCTGCCTGATAAACTTAATTTTTTGTGGTGGCCATTTTAAGTTTTTCAGTTCGGTCTATCATGAATATACGAATACAATGCTTCTTAGAATCTACAAACATCCATGATCCACATGGGATTCGCACCCGCGAACGGCACAGTCAGCATGTGATGTCCGAGTGTCCAGTCTGCTTCCAATCACATTTCTGTTCACTCCTTCTGTGTGTGTATTTTACCTCTTAACCACTTGAAGATATCTAGTAGAATGGAGGAAAAATTGTGAATTTTGACTTGTCCAGGTGAGTTTTATTGCTTTCATTCTATGTTCAACACTTACACCGAAACTGCTGAATTAGAAAAATTGACTTCATATAATTTTGCGATACCGTGTTTTACCGTGAGCTCGTTCACTGTCAAATTCCTGTTCTTTTCAGACACCATGCCTCATTCTTGACTAATATTTTTTTTTTTTTTGTATTTTCTGCCACAGATGGTCTCTTTACACTAACTCTGAAGATAGGAACAATTTTTTTCGAAACGTTGTTTAAAACATTAGATTTCTTCTGCATTTATAACAGGTAGAATTTTATTTTACAAAACATCAAGAAAATTTCGCTTCTTACTTTGAAGAACTGTGTTATTTTTAAATGATACTTATGCATTAATATTATTATTTATCAATATTGTTTGTACTTATAACTTTTATGCTGTGATTATTTTTCTCGTTTCAGCTTTGAAGATACACTGCAGTACAGAGTGTAAAACATTATCGGATAGGCTGGGAGGTTATTATGTTGAAGAAAGGGGATTGGTTAAAATGAAAAGGAAAGAAGAGAAGCTAACCTATTGGCTAGTCGGAGAGAATCCCGAAAAACGTGCCATGCGTGCAGAAGCACGACTTAGTAGACTGAGTACAGATAAACCATCACGAAAACTACAGAAAAATGGTGTTAACAACGGTTTTCTTGGTGCAGGTGTGCCCAGAAGTTCCATGAAAAAATCCAAAATTAATGTAACCAGAACAGCAAGTCTGGAATCTCCGAAAAGACCGAGACTTGGTAGTGAACCATTAGAGCTTCACGAACCAGCATCACCGGAAGTGGTTCAAGTAGCAGAAAGGTTTCGTCGGAAAGTTCGGAGAGAGAAGAGGAATTCCTGTCCATGTATTAAAAATGTTATCACGCCAAGAGAAAATGGGAACGTACCGAAATTAAATTATTCCAGCGTTCCGGCAATTTATCATCTTTTGGCAGAGGCCCATACTGATTTTGGTAGATCAGCGCCACTCTTTCGCTCTAATACTATTTGTAGTGGTAGTTCCGAAGAGGATACTCAAGATGACTTCGTGCCGTTGAAGTTACATCGGAATCTAAGTGCAGATGAAATCGGGGACATGTCACCTTTAATACAGACAACAGAAAATATCCAAATATCACCAGACATGGACAACAGCGATAGAGAAACACCAGTGTGACAAATACTTGAGTCAAATCTTCATGCGTGACCATTATTTAAATTATGAGTCAAACGTGTGCTTTTGTGTGAGTGTGCGTGTGTGTCTGTAGATGAACGAGTGGGTGACTATGAATATATTTCGTGTGAATTAAAGAGGCTGTGAGTATATGAATAAGTGAATTTGACAGATGCATATCGCATGTCTTTAAAGAAAAATTTGCTTTTACACAGACTGATAGACAACGAATCAAAAATAAAAGCAGATCTGATGTGAAATATAAAGTGACAAGATGTATGTTTACTATGAACAGATTGAAGATAAAGAGAGTCAATATAATTTGAGTTATCATATTTTGTATGTAACGTTATTAAAATGAAGTGCAAAAAGAAAAACAATAATAAAATATAAGCTTGATTAATTTTAATCTGTTGCTGTTTGATGTATCCTAAATCCATGTTCATTTAAAGCAACTGGTAGTTCATGTTTGAAAAATTCGTATAGCCCATAACAAAATTGTGTTGTCAACTTGCTTACCTTTTTTTTTTTTTTTTGTCCATTGATAAGGTACTTCAGAAGAATAAGGTACTTCTGCTACTTACAAAATGCCCCCTTCATCATACGTGATCAAAACATCTGCTAGCAAAATGAATCTTTAAATAAGTTGTAGGCGATATTTCCTTGGTTCAATTAAAACATCAAAATAATAAAAATAAATGTTACTACTCGAAATAACCAGATCTGTTGCATAACAATTTACAAGTTAAAATATTAGTGAGTTCTATTTCAAGAGCGCGACAATCCTGATAGCAAAATGGAATAATTTAAGTTTGTTATTTCTTTCGATATCATCATGTGAATATTTTGTTTTTCTAAATCATTGTGTTAAAAATGTGTTTTTCAAAATCATTGTGTTCAAAAAGTGTTTTTTCGATATCATTGTGTATTATGACAATATTTTAAGAATTAATATTTGTGTTTTAGGTTAAGTTCCATTGCCATTTTTTAATATTTAATTTTATTTTGAAAATTACTTTACAGATTTTAAATTAAATGAAAATTTTAATACAATATTACTGTATTTATAAATTTCCTTTCAAGTCAAAAGGAGAAATGTGACCCTCCTAAGCAATGGAAGTATTTTAAATTAGCCAAAACATTCAAATTATTCGAAATGGTTAAAAATATTCAAAATTTTATTATTTTAAATTATTAATGTAATTGTGTTAGAGAATGGAAATAAATTTAGTCGCCATGTTTGAGTAAGGATGGACAGAGAAACACATTAACTACAATGTACTGAAACGTGACGTCAAACCAAATGCTATTCACCTCAAAGCGAATTAACCAAAACCTTATGGTGAGAAGCTGAACTTTTGTTTTCAATTACGAAAGAAAATTGTTTCGAAAGCCCACGCCAGAGCACAGGGCACCAAAGACTATAAAAGACCGACCGACCCTAGCCCCACTCTCGACTTCGCAACATCATTTTGATGGCTTCTCTTCTAACTGCATATTGACTTTGAGCGTCGACTAAAATCTAGACGACTCATAAGTTCAGGTTGTACCAAACCGAACTTATTCTGCAGAGGTTGATCAGCCCAACATCTCAGCTGTTACCTAAGCGAGCGGGGGTTTTATTATTTATTTCCTGTTCTGTACATCTAGTTTAAAAACTTTCAGAATAACTGCTGTTAAGTTCTTGGGTAGTTTACTTTCTTCTCATTCGTGCCTTACCTGCCCATCTTTTTCCTTTGCCGACAGCGACCTCGTCCCAGGAATCGAACTAGGACTTTCACCAAATTTTCTCTCACATATCTGGTGTAGTAAAAAGTAATCCATTATTTTTGCATGACATTGAAGGCTTGACTTACCATAGTTAGAATGATCCGATTTAGGTCACATATGCGCCGTTTTGTTCGATAACGTGTTGCCATTTGGAAGGTAATATCATGATGCCTCTCTCATAGAAGCCCTTGTCCCTATTGGCAAAAAATTGAGACAGTCGATGTTCACAAGCCTCTCTTGACGCGAATTTTGCACCAGCAAACGTGTTCGCCATGGACAGGAACAGATGGTAATCACTCGGTGCCAGGTCCGGACTATAAGGTGGATGCATAAGAACCTCCCAACCAAGCTCCCGGAGCTTCTGGCGAGTCACTATCGATGTGTGTGGCCTGGCGTTGTCCTGGTGGAACACAATGCCTCTCCTATTGGCCAAAGCTGGGCGCTTCTGGGCGATTGCTGCCTTCAGACGGTCCAATTGTTGACAGTATAGTTCCGAGTTAAGGGTTTGGCCGTAGGGGAGCAGCTCATAGTAGATAATTCCCTGCCAATCCCACCAAACACACAGCAAAACCTTCCTGGCCGTCAATCCTGGCTGGCTTGGGCACCGTTTGCGACGGCGCACCGCGCTTCGACCACGACCGTTTTTGCGTGACGTTGTCGTAAGTGATCCACTTTTCATCACCAGTCACCAACCGCTTCAGAAATGGGTCGCTTTTGTTGCGATTCAGCAGCGATTCGCAGATGGAAATTCGGTCCATGAGGTTTTTTTGCGTTAACTCGTGTGGCACATATACATCAAGCTTCTTTTTGTATCCAGCCTTATGCAAATGGTTCCACACGGTTTTTTGTGCAATGTTTAGCTCTTGGGCAATCGAAACAGTGCTTACATGACGGTCGGATGCGACAATGTCCATGATTTTATCGACATGTTCGACACGTGGCCTTCCAATGCGTGGTACATCTTTGACGTCAAAATTACCGGCTCGGAATCGACGAAACCAAAATTGCGCGTGATTGACTGTTACAGTATCAGGACCATAAACACTATTCACATTTGCAGCCGCCTGGCTTGCGTTTTCGCCTTTATCGAAGAAAAACTGTAAAATATAGCGTATTTTCTCTTTGCTAGTATCCATTTTGAGCGCGCTCACACAACACTGAGTCAACTCATCACAACT
>JAGDQP010053811.1:0-13475 GCA_022664845.1 Lepisma saccharinum
ATTACCGTTAATGGTCCTCGTGAGGGCATATCTGAAATGTCCATAAAGTACCTAACCCTGGACAGTCCACATACCTTGATGTTTTACCTATTACCGAAGATTCACAAACCAGGTAACCCAGGCAGACCCATTGTAGCCAGCTATAATTCTTCTACCGAACGCATTTCCGCTCTTGTTGACTCCTTCCTTCAACTACATGTTCAAGCGCTGCCTGCCAACCTACGCGACACCTACCACCTATTAGAAATCATCCGTAAATTACCGCTTCTTCCTTCTGACATACTGCTTTGTACCATAGATGTTACTTCCTTATATGCCAACATTCCTCATGCTCATGGCTTAGCAGTTTTGGAATTCTTCCTTAACCAGAGACTCAAACCTCATAGCCCAACCACAGATTTCCTTCTTAACCTGGCCAACCTAGTTCTAACATGTTACAACTTAACCTTTGACGACAAACACTACCTTCAGATCCGAGGCACAGTCATGGGCAGTGTTCGATTTGTAGCAGGGGATGGTTGGGATTATGCCCTTCTCGGCAAAAGTTTTCTTTGGTACTTTACAGAAATATACCTGGGAAATAGAAGATCCCAAAATACCGTATAATACATATATCACTAATTCCTCCCCCTCTCTGGAAATTGCACAAATCGAACACTGGTCATGGGTACGAGAATGGTACCTTCTTATGCTAATCTGTTTATGGACAAGTTCGAACATGATTTCCTACAAACTCAACCCTTGACCCCATTATTTTGGATTATGTTTTTGGATGATTTCCTAATGTTATGGACTCATGGTGAAACCAGTCTCAACACACTCCTAGAACAGCTGAGCCAATTTCGTGTTGTCCAGTTCACTTGGTCCATCTCTAACAAAAGAGTCATATTTGTTGACGTGGTCATCACTTTAGAAAACAACACCCTCACTACTTCCGTTCACATAAAATCTACCAACCATATGCACTATTTACACTACTCAAGTTCCCATCATTACCATACCGCGACTGAAACGTACAACCAGCGCCTCCAGGAAGCTCTAGTCAACCGAGATTACCCATCTAACCTTGTAACCAAACAGATTCGCCGTGCATCCTCACACATTCAACCCACTCAAACCTCCAACACTAATCCCAACCCGCCAGCTCCCAACCCATCGGCTCTAATCACCCAGTTCCATCCTAAACTAACCTAGGTCAAAGAAATCCTACACTCTGATTTACACTCCAATCTGACCAAGACGCAAGATCAGTATTCCCCACCAAACCGAGATTAGTTTTTCAGCATCCCCCTAACCTTAGAAACATCTTGGTCAGTACGAATCCTTCCTCACCACCACCCCAAACCGGCGCCCATATATGCAAGAGACCCAGATGTAGGACCTGCTCCATTTTCATAACTTCTCTCACACAACTGCTAGTGGCCGGTACACCCTAAATCCCAAGGGTACATGCCACACCCCTAATGTAATATACATCCTAACCTGCAAGTTCTGTGATGCCTTTTATGTGGGGGCAAACAGGTTGCGCTCCTAACATTCGTATTAACAACCATCGCTACTTCTGTACTATCAACAAACCGGGTGCCCCAGTCTTCTTACACACCGAATCTCAATACCAATTTTGATCTATCTTTCCTGGTTGCCATAATACACATTTTACCCCCTACAACCAGCACCTCAACGCGCCCTCTGTGGGAGGGCGCCTTTATTCATGGTTTAAACGCGAAAATGTATCCTGGTCTTAACCTTTAATAACTCTAAAATACCTGTTTGCTCTGCATTTTCAACACTTTTCCTTCCCCAATTCCATCCCAAACATACACGCTGTACAGTTGCCAAGTTTTCCAAGCTCCGCAAATTTATGCACTATATAACAGTGATTATTCTCCACACTTGATGCGTCGTCCGCTACGTGGCGCCACTGTTCTCTTAGTCTCTTTTCAATCCGCACGTGTTAGTCTTTTCCTCTCCTAGCAAGAATAAGGTGAAATCACCGAAATATCGCAAGTACTCTGTACATATTAGTGTTTGAGTGTGTGTGTTTGCCTATGGAACAATAAGCTGTAAGTAATTCCCTTTCTTCTTATCTTAAATTTACACAAAACACACACACACATATATATATATATATATATATATATATATATATATATATACTAGGCCGTTGGCTTAGTCGTTAGCGTGTCTTACTACGGATTGAGGGGGTCCTGAGTTCGATTCCCAGCGCTGCCAAGGATTTTTTTTCCAAGGCGTGTGGGTCTGGAACAGAGCTGCTATGAATAAAAGATAGTGGCGATCACAGTGCGAGCTTAGGCTCTCCTCTCCTAACCCGTCTGGTCAGCGTGGGAGCAGTAGACCAATCTCCCTCCGGGGAAAGGCCTCATCTAGGTAAAACTATCCCCTGTGCGATGCGCATGCGCCGTGAACTGCGCATGGAGGATGTGGAGATAGCGTTTCATATATTCTAGACCTACGACAAGATCTGAGGTGGGATGGACAATCCCACGCTCGATCGCCTTTACCTCCCAAGGTGCCCAGGAATACCAAGGACGCTCTGATATTCAATTAGATAGGAGGCTGAGTGCACCTCAGAACGCCAGGCATAAGAACATTGCGAGGAAAATCTCTGTGTCCTGGCCGGGATTTGAAACTCGGCCACCCGATTCATAGTTATACGCGCTACCGTCTGAGCCACGGTGACTCATATATATAAAGGATACAGGCGGGGATATAATGAATGATCTGGGACTATCAATTTTGAGAACGTAAAAAAAAAACAAAATTAAAATTTAAAATGGGTCTAGTCTGGCCAGTTGACAACCTTAACTAAGAAGCTCTCATTACATCTAGTTTACAAGTTTAAATGAAACTTCAAATAAACTACTAACTTGTGTAATTGCTACGAAAAATCCCACAGCACTTGCAACTTCAATTGGTGCATAGGAAGTTCCGTTGATATCACTGCTGTTCCCTGGGTGTATCTCGTCTACCGGGGTGCTATGTTCTGATACAACCTTTCCAACCATTATACAAACGACAGCAAAAGTACCTGAAAAAGAAAAATCGTACTGAGGACACGATAATCTTTATTCCATGACAAACAAATATCACAATCAAATTCTACAGCAATGATAAGAGTCAAATATCCTTTGATGAAATTTGTAGTTAGCAATGTAAAATATTCCATTGTTGAAAAAGGTGCATGCCTTTCAAATTAGAATTTTTATCCAAATAGATTGTGGAAATAATGTAAACAACATTTAGAGCTCGAATTAAGTGGTAGAGCAAAGGTGTTATAAGAAAAAGAAATCATATATTTCCCAGAATTTCGAGTAATTGTGCTTTTCGAGATTACTATACGCGTTCTCCCATTCAAACATACAGGCGTTCTCAAATGACTATTCCACCAAGGCCCCGAAGTCCAGTAGTTACGGTCGCAGATCGGAACGATACATGGGAGGTAAGTAGGTATGAGTCCTCCTGTCGTTCATGTTGACTGATGTTTTCCAGGGACTTCCTCAATTTCATTAGACAAATGCCGGGATAATACCTAAAGCCCTGGTTGCTACCTTTCCCATCCCGGATGGACGTCAGCCCCTGATATGTAGTGTGTTTAGGCTACAGATGCAAATAAATTAAATAAAACCAGTACCTTATCACTACCAAATTTTCTCGATTTTAAGAACAATCGGAAATAATGAGCAATATTACAATTTTAGAAAGTCGGTGTATTAACTCTCATAATAATATATTAAATAAAGCAAGACTACATATTTCTTAGTACCTACTACTGATGACACAACTTTGAGAGCAATTCTTGTTGCGAGAAGCGGTTTCCGTTCTAACTGACCAGATAGCTTGTAGCAGAGATCTACGGTTAACGTGGGATTCAGTTTTTTATTTCAATTTTCAAATCTTTATTTCTTCCCAGGTCCTATTGCCTCATTATCTTAAAATTAAACTAGGCTTTAATATGTTCATATTAGTCTCATGAGTTTTGTCAGTGATAAAAACATAGAAATATAACAATAACGTTAAAATCATTGGTTATTCCTCCACCTCAGCTACACCCATCATTGTTGGTTTTCTTTCCTATCCTCTTCTAAACTTTAGGCTGCTGAATGAGTTGTTGTTTTTTTTAGGCCAGTTAGCTCTTTGAGAACCCAATCCGGTTCTGATGATTATCTTTTTGTCTTCTATCTTCTTTTTTAAACTTCAAAAGAAAGTAATTAGAATAATTGCCAAGAAGCCTATTAGATACAGTTGCAAAAGTTTCTCCTCATTAAAACTATGATCGTTTCTTCTTCATATATTCTTGAAGTATTAAAAATCGTTTGAAAAAATCTTCCATGATTGAAAAAGCCAATGGATGTTCATGATCATGTTACTAGGGGTTCAGAGAAATTGTTATTCCGCCAAAAACTGCATTGTTTTCTAAATCCACAACATACATGGGAATTAAACTGTATAATAAACTCCCAATTCATGTAAGAGAATCAAACCCCTTTAATCAGTTCACAGATTTAGTGCGGAGCGTACTGCAGAAACATAATTTTTACACACATTAGACGAATATCTTTAGTTTGATTTCCAAAGCATAAGAACACTTAAAACTATATCAAATTGCTTCAATATTGTCAGAAGTCTATTCATATTATGTAAATACTGAAACCTTTATGTAATTTTTCGTAAATTAAGCATATTTATCTTTCTCTATCAATCATTTCTTATAATTTATAAAGTATTTTCATATTTAACCATTTAAGTGTATTTTATTTCACACAACGTCTTTTTAACCACAATGTAATCTTGATTGGATTATGTTCTCTAGTTTGTGAAATGTTCCATACCGTTGGACTAGATAAAAAAAAAACTTTGGTAAACTTTATTTTTATATGGGCCAGTCTAGTAACTGTGGACTTCGGCCCGTCACGATTCGTCTTTAGCTGTTAAGTTTTAAAATCCACACCCATGCCCCTGCCGGGACATGAACCCGAGACCTTCGAGCCGATGGCCTACCGCCGCAGACCGCTCGGCCACCCGGCCGGCCGTTGGACTAGATGTGCAATTGTACGGTCAAATGAACGCAATAAAATGTGAATCTGAATTTGTAACGAATTTCAGCCGACGTGCTCATACAGTCAATCCGTAGCTTATTACCGTCGCTAGTATTGAATTAGAGCTTTTCTTAGAGAAGATCAGGTAAAACCTACGCTGCCCGACTGAGATAATCTTTTATTTTATTTTATTTTTTTTTTTTGCCTTGTCACACACATCCTATTTTCCGTTTAGGTTGTTTCCAGGTAGTTAGTATGCTCCACTCTTTTTATTCTTTTGCTGTCTGTTTTTATGCTTGAGTTTCGTAAAAGCTGACATTTTACGAGCATACACATAGTTTTCTCGGAAGAAATTTGGAACTTGTTTCGCTTACACATGTATTGAGTTCTTCTAGTACAGCGTTCCACTTTGTTTTTAATGGAGAGCGCGAGTTCCTCTGTATCAAGTTCATCCATTCCATGTGTTTCCACCATTTTCTACAGTCTCTGGAAATGTAGTTCGAGTACTAGGTTCCAGAAGATTGGATCACATACAGAGTTTTGCGGCCAGCCTATTGTTATCTTACTAATCTCCAACCCAGGGCATGTCACCTTTCTAAATTTGCCAATAGTTTCTGAAACTCAAAAATAGATCTTGTCAGTAGCCAGTGTCCCACAGCTTCTAAAATAGTGAAGGCTATCATAGATTATCAAATGTTTCTGATACGTCTATGAACACAGCTATCAAATATTTTTCTGTTGATGACTTGAACGCTTAGTTCATGGAATCTTTTGTGGATTTATGTTTTCTAATATATCTGCATGCATTCCGATGTATATTTTCTGTGTCTCTATTAGAAGCGTTTCCTGTAGAGTAGCAAACGTAAGCAACGAACAAAGGAGGCCTGTATTATTGGATCTGGGATCTTTATCCTCCTCCCTTTTAAACTTTATTTTTTTTATATGGGCCAGTTTAGTAACTTTGGACTTCGGCCCGTCACGATTTGCCCTTAGCTGTTAAGTGTTAAAATCCACACCCATGCCCCTGCCGGGACTCGAACCCGGGACCGTTGAGTCGATAGCCTACCGCCGCAGACCGCTCGACCACCCGGCCCGCCCCTCCCTTTTAAAATAATTAGGTTTGTTAGTTTCAACGGGTTACGTACTCTGTGCTGTTTCATACATTGATTGAAAAGATAGGTCAGAAATAGGTTTAATACATTTTCTAATCTAGTCTTTATGCCGTCTATGCCAGGGAATTTCTTAACCTCAGTATGAGTTTCGCACTAACCTCGTAGCCGACCGGGCTAAATCGCTGGGCTGCCCTTCATGAGGTGCGGGTTCGAATCCCACCTGGGGCATGGATATCTGTTGATTTTAAACTCAATGTATTCATATCATCGTAACGGGCCGAAGTCAGTACTTACTAAAATGGCCTATAACAAATAAAGTTTATAAAGTTTTACGTGTTTCGCTTCGTCCTCATTCAATGAATCCGTATGTAGTAGGTTTCTACTAGGGAGATCCGAAGACTAGTGTGATATTGTTCCTCTGCTTGAGTATTGTCTGGAAGAAAGGAGTACATCCATCAAGGGCTCCACAAACTCCCTCCATTCGTGCGTTTTTCTACTATCACTTTTCTGTAGTTGGTTGGCATTATAGTTGGTGAGCGTTTTTTTTTATTTATTTTTATTGTGACCTTGTGTATAGTTTCCTACTGATCTCAGAGAACTAGTTGTTCTTGAACGATCCAACTTGCAGTTCTTTAAAATCCTGCTTTGTCTGTCTGTAAAAATGCAATTGGACTTGTTGGTGTCTAGTTTTTGAACTACCTAGATTTACATACACTATTCATTTGTTAAGTTCCTCCGCAATAAAACTCGCTGCAGAACCTGTCAATTTATTTTATCTCAGTCTGACTTTCGAACATCCCGTCACTCACAAGACGTACTCTTTCCAAAACTCCGGAGTTGCAGATCTTCCAAACTTATTTACCTCTTACTCTCTAACCTATGTTCCGCTTTTTAGCTTGGAGAAACCCAAACACCTCCAACCATCCTCATCAATAACCATCGCTACTCCTCCAAATCACAACTTCTTCATCTCCCTATATCTTACCCAGAAGCGTTCCGAAGACTCATAAGGTGGGGCGGTGTAGTGAATTAATGTGCCGAATGAATAAGTATGATGTACCGAATAACGAGATGCAGTATCAGTTAGTTTGTCTTGTTAGAAAGAACTCGGGTTCGTACCTCAGTTAAACCTTTCTGAAGCATTCTCCGTTTGCTTGCGGTTACATCAATAATCTTGTATCTTATTCCTTCAATAATACATAATTTTAAATTACAGAATGAGTTTTCAAATTATTATTATTATTATTATTATTATTATTAAATAGATTTATAGATATGTCACACACTTTTCATAGCACCAATGTAATATTTTTTTTCACTTTTGAATATACTTTACTCGATAATTCTTAACACAATAAATAATCTATTTATATTTGAAAAAAAAAATGCTACTGGAAAAGAAAATATTACATTAAAAAGAAAAAGAAGTACATTAATGCATAGAGACCTTTACAAAAATAATAATAGTAATGTCTAAGTAAGTATTGCTGGTTGTATTACATTTTAGTAAGTATTGCGGGTTGAGACATAAGAAAATTCACATTTGAAGGGCTAAATGGATAAAGAGCTTAGGAGAAAGTATTGCAAATTTGAAGTTTGTAGGAAACTAAGCTTTACGTAGTTACTTTTGCGTTTTGTAATTAATTTTTAAGAGACGTTGCAATTCATATAAGAATGTGAAAATATTAATGTACATACATCAAGATTTAGTGAAAATTCAAGAATGACAACTCTATTTTCAATTTACTATCAACTTTTGATTCTAAAATATCCTCTTCTGCAGAGTATTCATTTATTGCCAACATATAAACTTTTACGAAAATGAAGATCCTATGTCTCTTATATTTGAATATCGAGAGTCAAAATAAAAATGTTTCTTAGTTTTCTCTATTCAAGTTTACAATAAAAATAATTCATTACTTACAAGAACATCAGTTTTTTTTCAATTCCTGCACCAGTTTTGTCAGAAAGTTTAACAACTTCAAGAAGTCGCTCCTTAGCCTTACCTTCCTCATCAACGTAACGAACAACATGAAGACCGTCTCTGTTAGAAGTATCAGGCTTTGAATCTGCCATTCAGTTCATCAATAATTGTTGTTCTTGTCTCTGTTGCAAGCAACTCAATGAATTCATTCTGGGATTTCCCTCCTAAGTAAGATACATGATATGGTCGCAAATTCTAGTCATCAAGCCACTTCTTCATTACATTACAATGCATAGACATAAGCTGAACGAGCTGTTGAAAGTTTCCATTACAATCATCGTCTCCGCCACGAAATGCCAAACCCTGTCTTCCTACGAGCAATGTCTATTAAAAGTCTTAAAACCTGTGTATTGTAAACATTCCGCTCTTCTTGTCTAATCATCTCTTTAGTTTTGTTTTACTCAATACAGTGATAACGTGAGTTGTTTTTGAAACAAAATTGCAATAATCCTGAAGTGCTGCTTTATGTGGTTTCGAAGTTATGCCAATTTGCCGTCTTTAGACTTTCCAATACTCTTCATTCTATGACACTGCCTTACACCTACTTGAACCCAAGCCTCATCAGTACATTATATGCCAACACCCTCTGGAAAAAGACTGCAAACAAAACAATATGCTGAGTCTTTTTCAATGCTGTATTCAATATGAGGATACTCTTTATACCAGTTAGGACTGAAATGTGATTGCTTCGTTTTATTTATACTTTCATTTGCTGGAAATTGTGCTTACACTGGGAGATGCGGGCCAAGAGCTATTAGATAGTTTCTTTGATTGTTTGTAGTAATCTTCACTCTTTTTCCTGGATCATGCTCTAGAAGACCATTCAGTTCTTCATTTGGTTGCAACTTCACTTCATTTGAGATGTGTTCAAGAGCTTGGTTGGCACTTTGTATAAATTCAGTACATGTGCCTCGTATAGTTGTCATAAATTGTACGCTCTCCAGAAGGAACAAGATGGGATTGGGAGAATCTTCATTTTCTATCTTGGATAGCATTAATTTACATTCTTCGAAGTCATTGCAAAGCGCTGCGATTTGACCAGCACATTCCACCCAATTGCGATCAGTTTCATTAGAGTTTTGTGTAGAAGAATTATATTTATCTTGTTTTAACATTTCTCTTGTCTGTCTTCTTAGAGGTGGATCAAGATCACTAGTAATTGAACTACACTGTCAATTTGTACACTTTCCACTGACAACACAGTGGGGATTTTTAATAAAGGGGATTTTTAAGATAAATGTTCATTTGCCGAATTGACTCTACAAATAACGATTCCGCAGTCTTATTTTTTATTGTTGTGCTAGATATATATTTGACAAATCAAAACGAAAGTTTGATTCTGGTTTAACTATCGAATACAGGTTTAGTTAATTTTATGCTCCTCTGTTTCAATAGTAGAGAAGTAATCTTAAATGGTAATACTAAGTCCCGACAAACGTGTAGATTTGCCGAACTGTTTCACAGTGTATTAACGAAATGAAACTGTTCATAAAATATAAGGTATTTGCCGAATTGGCAATACGTTTGACGAATAACACTTCTATACGGCTGTACCGAAACTATAACTTAAATTTGCATTCAATTTTCCAAAGTTTCAATGTGAAATCATTATATATATATATATATATATATATATATATATATATATTATAAAACGAATGGCTTTTGAGTGGGAGGGTGTTACACCCCCTTTAGGTTCACCCCTGATCTTACCACATTTCTTATCGCGACTACAACTCTAACGAAACCTTCCGTATCAGAATTCTGAACCCTGATTCACCTGCCCGAGTTAGGAAGGGATGGGAGCAGTAGTACATCTCTATCCTCTCCGCCAACCACGAACCCGGTCTTAACTGCATGTAACTACCTGCAGCATAGTTCTTCTTATTCAGTGCTTCCTTCTTCCACCCTTCCTTGCTTCTGTATTTATTTTTATTTTCCTCAATTTTATTTCCCTTCATCTCCATTATTATTATTATTATTATTCCCTTCCTCGCTGGTTCTTTACCTTTCATTCCTTTAGAAAACCTCTCACGAACTCCTAGTAACCCCTACGCTTCCTTCGCCATTTGGAGTTTTCTCGGTCCATTTAGTTATTTTCCCACCCCCATAATCTGGCCACTTTGTTACCTGGTGTCAGCTGAAAACATGGCTGCTCCATAGCACCAGTCTTCTCTGTCTGTCTCCTCTCCTATAATGTGAACACGCCTTCGTCGAAGTGTTGCTGCATTTTTATTGTGTCTGTGAAATTCATGTACACCTGTCTTTGCTTTCTGATGTGTAAGGACAATGGGCAGACCATGTAGCTCGAATGGGAGAAAAATGAAGATTATATTCCATCGTGGTAAGACGGAAGGAGAGGCAATTAGGGAGACGGAGACGTCGTTGGGAGAACAATATTAGAAGATATCTTCGGGATGTAGGTGTTCTTGATGATAACTGGTCTGATCTTACTCAGGATAGAATCCAATGTCGAACGTTTGTTACTGCGGCGAGGAACTTGCGAGCTCCATAATCCATAGAGTGAGTTAGTTAATATGTATTTGTGTGTTTTCTTGTATTCTATTCTATTCTTTGTCTATTCTATCTTAACGAAATTAATCAGGTTTTACAGTCATGAATACCAATATTTCAACATTGTGAGTGCCGCCACCCACTCTTTCTTTAGACATGTTTTCTCCATACTGTTAGCTTTTATAAAGTCAGTTTAGCACTGCAGATAAGATAAAATTAATTTTATGGGCGATAACAGCACTATGGCTTACGCCCGTCCCAATATGGGGAAGCCCCTTATCTTTGTCAAGTCTAAACTTAGCTGTTAAAAATAATAAAATCATATAAAAGCTGAATATGGAAAGGTCTTCGGAAACAGCTTACTAACGTAAATGGAAAGCATAACGATTAATAAAAGCTAAAGATGTATAGGGTCTTTAGTGTAATGCAGTACACAGATGGATAAGTGAAAAGTAAGTCAGTGCTTTGACGTCCGCCCGTTTTCGACTTAAGTCAACCCTCGGGAACAAAAGGTTTCGTAAGTGTGACGTATGGTTGTAGTTGGATGTTCTCGACGGTGACATGTGGTATTTATAAAATGGATTTTTCGAACAGGTTTTAAAAACTCACTTTAAAATGCAGTCGAATAGCTTTCCTCTAAGTTTTATTCATGAGAAAATCTTTCAAAGTTTCTACGGCTTATTCTCGTAATATGGTAACATATTTTATTGTTCATAAATAAATCACTGATGAAATGTTCGTAACCTTTCTTGAAACATTCTACAAATATGAATTAGTGAATTTGCGATATTTGTGAAATTTTAAATGGTGCACACTATGCAGTTATATTTATCAATTCCGCACGAAAAAGAAGTATTTTTTCTGTCAATTTAGTATTGACAAGATTCCAGTTGAACGGATAATTTCGTATGTAAATACCATTAATATTAATTGTAGTCGTCCTCTTAACCGAAAAAGTCACTTTTGAGGAAGCACTTTTCGTCCTCTAGCTGAAGGCTTCTTCAACGACCACTCAAACTAGAACCCATCACTTTAAATACTCTGTTTGTAAAATAATGTTTGCGGTCCAAGGTCTTTCCGAAGTTCCTGAAATTATCTAAAAAGTAGTACAAAACATTATAAATCTTCAAATATGGTGAGGTAACAAACACGTTAAAAATAATTTTTGATATGTTCACGCTTTATTTACATTTTCAAGTTACTTATCTACATACAAGAAACACTTTTTACATAGTAAATTGTTGTTGCTCTGAAAAAGCCTTCAGGTAGAGGGAGAAAAGTGCTTCCGCAGAAATTACTCTTTTCGGTTAAGAGGACGAATACAATTCATCCTTAAAGTACGTATTTATGATCATACATTCGTTCTCCGTGCATTATTATGTATCTTTTTAAATGCCACTAAATAATCTTCAAAAGACCGTAACTTCTGATAACTACATATTATAAATATATTTCAATCGAGTTATTTAATTTTTCGTGTAGAATCGAAAAATATTATGTTTATATGTCATTTCATTTGACGTTTGCTTCCGCCCCTCTGGAGGGGACCTTGAGACCAACTTAATTTTTCGGATTCAAAAAGTCTCTTAGCGATATTAAACTTTTATAAACCAGTTTTTAATTAGATAAGTTATTTGTAAAATACTAGCTGTCATACGTAAGTGGTAGAGAGAAACGTGTCAAATTAAAGTTAATATTTTCTTTTGTGTATGTATAATCTTAAAATATAATTTTTTCTAGGATAATGCATTTAGAATTACAAAGTTGAACTCTTGGACAGGCACCCGGGTGTAACAATTAAAATGGCATTAAAAAGGCCTCTTAGTGAAATTAAACTTATGTAAATGAAGGTTTTAAGTAGAGGAGTTGTTTGTGAGATTTGTCATTGTCATTATAAATGGACTACTGTGTGTATTTTCTTGTCTCTGTTGCAAGCAACTCAATGAATTCATTCTGGGATTTCCCTCCTAAGTAAGATACATGATATGGTCGCAAATTCCAGTCATGAAGCCACTTTTTCATTACATTACAATACCTCTTCTGATATATGTCAAGCTGATATTCAGATGTAAAGCAGGATTAATCCGAGTTTTCTTTGGCTCCAATGCACTAATAGCTTACTATACTAATACACCAACAGAAACTCAACACGCCGGTCAGTCACCAACAGAAAAGTCTAGTGATTTTTATTTATTTATTTGTATTTATTTATTTCTTGTGGATTATACTGATACATGCTCTGGACAGTCAAAGAAATAGGACAAAACAAAGTTCAACTATCTGATGCATTTTAATTATTAACTAACTAGATTTTTCAAGAAACAATGGGTTAGTTTCGAGCGTCCAACCTTAAAATGTGAATTCTTTATGTCTTTAAAGAAGATACAATCATTAGTATGCTACTAATGATTTTTTACAATTCTTTAATACATATATGCTCAATTCTAAACTGAAAACTAGGTACAGCAAACAGTAAAAGTGTCTTTCATATCTTACCTATTGCGTTATGTCGGGATGTTCCTAAAAAAGTATATATAATGCATGGTATAAAAGCTGTATATAAACCAACAATGGGCGGAACTCCTGCTAATGAAGCATAAGCCAATCCTGAAATCAGAAAACATATTGTCAACCACAACTATCGATATTATAATTCAATTATTAGTACTTTTTACACAACAAAGACACAAAAATATCTATAGTACGTTAGCCATTTCTGTCATCTTAATTCACGATGGCGAACAACAACATTGTCTTTTCGATATTTCATCAAGTTTATTAGAATTTGTAAAATTTTAAACTGTTTGA
>JAGDQP010053812.1:0-13474 GCA_022664845.1 Lepisma saccharinum
ACACTGACTGGAAATTACCGATCCTTGAGCTCATTCGGATATATTAAAAATTTACTAGCTACATTCCTTTGCAATTGCACCCTCTAAATTCTTTGGAGCTAAACGTGATTTTATAAGCTCCCATCCTTACACATGTTATATACAATAACTTTAGAGTCAAGGATACAACCCCGTTTCTCGTATTGTAAAGGTAAAGATAAAGCTACGACTTGTGAAATGCGCACCCGCTGCGAACGGCACATGGAGGTAGCGCTCCACATATTCCGACCTACGGTGGGATGGTCAGTCCCACGCTCGACCGCCTTTACCTCTAAATATGCTCAGGAATACCAAGGACACTGGTACTCAATTTGATAGGAGGCTGGGAACACAGCAAGAAAAGCCTCCAGTGTCCTGGCCAGGATTTAAACCAGGACCGCTCGATTCGTAGTCAGACGAACTATGGCATGAGTCACGGCGAATCATATTTCTAGTATTGGCCTGCGGAAAATTATCATACTTGCCTGAAATCATCTTTGTTGGAGACGAATTGACTCATGTCCAGTACATACCGGCATATAGGGTGTACAAAAAGTCTGTCCTCAACAATGTATCTCCGAAACAAGTTCAAATATGAGAAAATGCTTAAACACATGTATTGAAGGGCTAAAATGGCATTCTGTTCTGTGCAAAAAAAAAAAAAAAAAAAAAAAAAATGACATCAACCCCATGAGCCAACCCAAAATGCAAGGTTGTGCCGAGTAATATATCGTTTGAAAGGTACTAACTCTGAGATAGATGTTACCCCTATTCAAACTGGTGGGAGCTCAAAGTTTTAAAATGACTATTGTCTGCTCAGACTGTAAGGGTTGAACAGAACGGTGTAAGGTGCGAAACACTTCTTCAACAAAGTTATTCTATGTGCTATCGTATCTTTAGGCATTAGGCCTTGCAACTTTCCGGAGCCCCTCTCCAAACGTCTGTCCCCATCCTCTGTATTTTTTTTTTTGAACGAACAGTAATATGGGAAACTGCCCCAACACGTATTCCATTATTTTGAGAAGCTAACCTAATTTTTAGCTAGATAAAGTCCACCTCTGACCAACTCGTACGCTTCTGTTCGACTTTTACAACCTGAGCAAGAAAGGTTAAAAAAAAAAAGTCAACGATCCCGAAGCTGCTTCATTTTTCTTCTATCATCAAGATCTTGCAAACGATATATTACTCGACTCTCCTTACAATTTGAAAATTTTCAGTTGCTCCCCACCCCCTCCTAGCTCCACCGGGGAGTCAGGTTTTCGTGGAAATGCTAGAACCTTGAGGGCTTTAAGGCACAGAGAAAATGATAATACATTGCATAACTTTGCTAAAGAAATATTTTGCCACCTTGTAATCTTCAGTTCAACAATTGTAGATTGATTTTAAAATAGTCATTTTCGAATTATGACCCCCCGCTAGCTTGAATAGGGGGCAACCTCACAGTTTGACCAAAATATTTCTTTCATTACGACCTTTCACATGATATATCACTCGACCCACCTTGCAATTTGAAACGTTTCAGTTATCCTCATCTACGTCCTTGGGGGCGGGGCAGAGGTGGATTTCTTTAGCCCCGTTACTCCCTCAAAATAATAGAATATGTGTTTCATCATTTTCTCATATTTCCATTTGTTCAGGGCATACATGTCCATACCTCATAAATTACTATTGTATTTAGTAACTCTTGATTTCCTCATAAAATCGTTGTAAATAACGAAAAGGAGATTAATACATAGCAAACAAACGAACTACATCATCAGGAAAACAATTATTAATTCTGAGGCAACTATTAGAAATTACTTTAACAATGAAGCATCAATAATACTTCGAGTTAAACTGCAATCACTACTTGCCAAAGTTTTAGTTATTGATTAAGTATGGGCAATATCTGTTATGAATGCCTTCAAACAGATTAATAAAACTGTGAACGATTTCCATAGTTTGTAAGCTTGTCAGCGTAGTACGAACACAGTAATCTTGAGGAAAAGGAGCTGATTTACCTTATGGACTAAATCCGTCTCAACTCTGACAATGAGATACCTTGGTAAGCAGGAATGCGAAACTGGCTATTTTGAAACTATCCCAATATTTGTCTGATGGTACTGAGGGCAAACAGTTGAAAAACTGCCATAATTGCTACTGCAGTTATTTGTGCAGTGTGGTTTAGTAAATAAGCTTCACCGTTACACTAATTGTAACTGCAAATTCAGTTATTTTTATTTATTTTATTCACATTATGTGGGTTGGACAGCCAGCCATATCCTTAGTCCATCACAAGTCTGAGGGAATAATTATAGGTTTCTTCAGTGAAAGATACCTATCAAAAAGGTTAAGATGTCTACAATCGCAACTTCAGAACGGCACTGAGAGGCATGAAAGTGTGAGTTCTGCTGTTGGCCATCCCAATTGAGGGTTTCCAAGGTCTTTCTCAGTTTTATCTTCCAATGTCAGGAAGGTAGTACCTAAACTAATGTTCTGGTCGCTACCTCTTTCTTCTTGCGCCTGTAGTGTTCGCCGAAATACGTAACCTTTTAGAGGTGTGACAGATTTATGCAACAGCTACCTGCTTAGTCCACAGAAAATGGAAAGACAGCGGAAGGTAAGATATATAAGACCACTATGGGACAAACCCTCTTTCATAATCCACCCTCCGAGAGCTTTATAATTTAGCATTGATGTGTTAAAAAAAAAAAAAAACTGGCTTCATACTATTTCTAATGTTACAACACACTCAAAAATCATCACCATCGACATGCAGAAAGACCTTAATTGAATACGCATTAATGTATTACTTTGCAGGAGAGTTGTGTGGCGCTGAAACACAGAAAGAAGTTAAGTATAAATTTACGAAACTTGGCCACTTTTATCCACCGTCAATACATAATAATTCTTTCTACTATCTAATTCTTGATGAATGAACGACCATATACATTCATGTATTTATTAAAGTAAAAAGTACGATTACATAAATTATGGATCTTAGCAAATCAGATTCAATGATTATAGTTGGAAAAGAACCCTTTAATATTCCAACTAAATGTTGGTACAAAAGAAGTAACAGAATACCCAGAATTATCAGAATTATTGTAACAGTAATAAGTATAGTAGAAATTTTAGTTTACTTTTCGTATATTAAAATTAAAATGTCATCTATAAGATGATTTCTACAGCAACAAAAGTTTGTGATCATGTTCAACAGGACAATGGTGAAATTTGCCTTGCTGCATAAACACTCAAAAGAAAAATCTACATGATTCTACAAAACTTTACTAGTTAAACAAACATGAAAACAATTGTATCTAGATCTATAAATCCAACTACTTTAATAATACTTCTGTTAACATTTAATGTTATAAACTGAACTAAATAATATATTTTAATGGGAGCTGTCTGCCACACTACAGGAGTCCCGCGCTAAAGTTTTGGTGTTAAATCCGCTGAAATGTCTCTAATGATTCCTTTGTTTTACTGTCTGAATGCAGAGATAGTATTTTATAACTACAACAGCATTCTTTAAAGCTGCTTAAACAACGAACAGTTGTAAAGAATGACTGTAAGTGGACCGAAAGCAGAGAAATTGTTCCAGAAAGAAAAACACGATTAATTGCTACACTAAATCCTTAATAGAATAACATATAACATTTCTTAAATTTAAAAGAAATTAAGGCTCAGTTTTACGTTCTAAACATTTTTTTGTCCTAATTGTAGATAAGAATTACGTTGATAGTGAGGGATGAACAAATATTTTATTATAAATATTCTCTAAGATTTCTCTGAAATTTTTCCGTTTAGATAAAATAGATTGTGCTTCAGTACGAACTCTAAATTTGTACTACCAGTTGTGCTCAACAAATTGAATTCAATTCAATTAAATTCCACACTGCTTCAGAATGTAGAACTGAGCTAAACCGTACATGTTAGGGAGAAGTCAATTGAGAAGTGGGGTGAAAGTTCGACGAATAGCTTATCCATGAATCTCAAACGAAATTTTTAAAATTGTGAAAGTCGAGTTAATTAGAGAAGGACCAAGTTTCTCTAGCCTACCTGGTTTTATCTGAGACTAGAATTACTGCAAATACTTAAAATAGAAATACAAACATATAACAACTGAAGAAGCTTTACTATTGTAAATATCTACCGCATTTCATAAATTGGTGACACACGGCTAACTCCACTAATACTTCCCTTTGAATAAAAATCAGCGAATTCTAGCCATAATATGTTGTACTATCCCATCATTCAGATGGGCAAACTGAGAAACATTAAGCGAAATCTCTGTTAGGATTAACTGTAGCTTTTGAACCTGATTCATTTGTAGTGCTACTTGCTACGACTGAGGCAATATTATTTGAATCTTGAAATAATGTTTGATAAATTCTAAACCACTCCAAGCTAAGAATATCGCTAAAATTTACTTAGGGGCTTATAAGCACGAGCGCTTTTCTGGGAAAACAAAAATAACGTTTCTCATCATAAGCTTAAATCATATCTCATCTATAACTTGTCTGAAGATCAGACAACACTGAACTCTTGTTATGAAACAGAATAGCGTGCTTTTACCTTTAGCTACCGTGGTACATCTAAAACTTACTCAAATTTCCTAAGGATTTCTTAATAACTGCAAAATCAGCACATGCATTTACAAACACGAGAATAGTTATTATCAAAACTTGCACAAGACCACAATTGGCTTTATATATTTTTTAAAATATATAACAATAAAGGGAAAATATTTAGCAATAAACAAACTTAAAAATAATTCAGAAGCCTGAGTCCAGGCAATAACTACGTTAAAAGAAAACTGTTTTCTCTACGTTTTATGTGAACTTTGTCTGTTCCTCTTATCTTGTTTTACTCTTTAACTGGAGACCCTTGTTTAGTGATAGCTTTAGACATTAATGAATATTGCAAAGATTTGTTACCTGAATAACCTTAAGTCTTACAAATATAGAATACTTTCTGATACCGCTCAACAACGGAAGCCATATTGTATCTGCTATGTGATGTCTTTGGTATTGCAAGCATGAAAAGATTAAATGACTACTAGTTTATTACATGAAATCACTTTTCTTATGTAGGCAGGTTGAAATATCGTCCATACAAGAATTAGCTTGTATTCACTAACTGTCTCTGTATTCACATTTTTGTATTGTACACTGACATTCATAGAAACAGCACATGAAATTGTTTCAAAGTCTTAAAGTCGGATAATTCGACAACAGTGAGCTAATACAAGTGAACAACATCGCGTTTGGAACGTTCAATTTATATTTGAAGGGTGCATGGGAAGAACGATCAAGCTCCATTTTTTAAGTTGTGAGAAAAAACGCGTTTTCAAGTTTAAAAACTTGAATTTAGAGTTAATTTTGGCCTCTAGGCATGTCTTCGACCTAAAGCAAAGACGCCTAAAGGCATAAATTACTTCAAATTCAAGCTTTTACACTTTAAAATGCATTTTTTCATAAAAAATGGACCTTGATCGTTCTTCCCGTGTACCCTTAATTTATATTAAATACTGCTACGGTTTGCCCATATAGATTGAAGTGACCAGCTTCTCAAAGTTCAAATACGGCACACTCGGTGCAGTTATTCGGAGGTGAGAGGGGTTAATGAAACGGTAAGATGTGTTTAAAATGGATATATCAATTTCTCAAAAACTTTAATCAAATTGTTTAAGTTTATGATTTTTACTTCAAAATGTTCTTCAGGCCTACTTGTATTTCTCTAGTTAAATGACTTGAAAATAGTAACATTTTAATTAGGAAACTTATGAGAATACAGAACACACGTTTCAAAATAATAATAAAAAAAACAAAACATTTACACGCAGTGATTCCGTCCCCCCCCCCCCTTCCTGTGGGGGGGCCCCCCCCAAGGTCAAAAATATATAGAAACCGTGCAAAACCCCACAATTTTGACTGGCGGAATCCCTGTTTAGACATCCCAACAGAAATAATTATGATTCTCGGGAAAAATTCTTAAAATCCGGGACTGTCGGTAACTTCATGTATTGTGAAACTTATCGGGCTTCGAAAGTGAAAACATTGACATTTATATGAATCTGTGTACAATACAAAGTTAATTGTAGTCAACAGTAAAGCGATAGGCTACGTTCAAAGAGAATGTGGTGAAGGTCATGTTTTTGAACGATACTGGAATACCATTAAGCACAACAATGTGGATTTAAAAAAAATACTAGTGCTGTTATCTTATTAACAACAGGTGTACGTTCAAGTCATACTAAATTATGCGTTAGAAGTTATATACAACAGTGACAAATTATTCAACAATGACAACGCTAAAAAAAAAGCACTTTATATTGTAATAATTCTTAGCAATATTGCTCATAGGCTTCTTGTACATAACATGTTACGATTGTTACACGAAATAAAACCACAACACACGAAATCACTCATTATTGATCGTACCCTTGTAATGCTGTATTAAATTTAAAGATCTATTGTATTTATTTTTCTATTGTCAGTCAAGAATATCATGCCCTCTGTTGTTCATTCTTGCAGTGAAAGTATCTATAAAGTGTTTAAACAAAAGACCATTCATGTTCTTACTTAAATAGCGCAAAAATAACCAATCCCCAAAGTTACAACGATATGTAAGAACTTGAATGGAACTCCGACTTAAAGATACTTGCGAGTGTGCGCTAAAGACAAGAGAATTAAATGTTTCACTCTTAGAATAAAGAATTCTGTTAATTATTCTCCATACGATAGCAAAACCGGAAAATATCGCCAAAATAAGAAACCAAAACCATAAAAACACATATATTTTTTCATTTACCGCATTCAGGGCCAAAACACATATTGCATGATGAATTTGAATTTGACCTGATGGACCATATTTCTGAAAGGAACATTTAGTTACTTTGGGAAAAGCCATATCGAAAGGATCCATACCATTTTGTGACTCCTCATTCATGAAAAAGTTTACAATTCGTGGTCCATATTGCGTAAATGCTCCTCCTAAGAAAGTATCAGTCAAGTAGATGTTGCCTACTACGTTAATGAAGTTAAGGATTTCACACAATATTAGAACAAAAGCCCAACCATTGTTTGTTCCTAGCCTTTCCTTGAAGCAGTTGCTTAGAGATTCAAGTTTCTTGTCACGATCTGGTTTCGAGGGAATCACAATTTCCTCCCCATTTGGGTATGTTTTGAATTTTGTTTCAGTTGTCTGGGTTGATAATACTAGCAATTCTAAGCCATTTACATAGAGTTTGAGCCTTCCATTATCGTATGCACGCCATATATAATGAGGTACATAGAAAAGTAGTGCTTGAAGAAATAATACATAAGGTACCCACTGATAATACACATGGTGTTTTAACTCGTCTGTTTTTAAGTGTGGCCCGACTCCAGGATGAGGTGCTTGCAATGTCGAATTATAGTACTTGAGCACGGAATATGTCCCCATAGAGAAGCAATATGTGCTAACAACTTTAAGAAACTCTTTTTTGGCATCTTTTTCACCCAAATTGCAATGTATATGCTTTCCAACATAATGTTTGCTACACACCAGCACTGTGAAAGTAAACAAAATCAGTGTCGTAAGTTTATAATGACATTTGAAGACGATGTTGTCGATATTTACCGTAAATTTTAACTTCAGATTCTTCTTTATTTCAGAGAAACTCTTCAACATTTTCCTTCAATGGACAAAACGGCAACTCTTCTAATAAAAGTTGTTAAAACGTATATTTGTAGACGGCACACACATTCACCATCAATTTACACTTCAGGCACTGTTGCCAATATTACATTTGAGAAATGTTTCAATCAATAACCACTTTTCTCCTTACTGGTTTCAAACAAATAAAATTAAGTAATACGTAGAATAGGCGGAAATTCAGCCAAGATCCATCGATAATAATAACTTCATAATTTTAATACAGAAACACAGCTTTCAGTATCCCTACTTTGATTTTGAGAATTTGTCGCGTTCACAGACAGAATACTTGTCGGGAGTTGTTGGTGCATTAGCTGACGCTCGGTGGATAACACTGTTTCTTTGACGTTCCGCTCGCGCCAGTAACCGCACCATTGACCTCTATCTAAAAGCGACATTGGACTGATCGAAGCTATTAAAATTTAATGAATATATGAAACCCACGTAGCGGAGAGGGACATTTAATCTCGATTGTCCACTTCCAGTCTAAACCAATATGGACCAAATTTAAGATCTTTACGCTAGTTATCACTGTGCGACCTGTTTATTTATATCATAATTCTTGCAAAATAATGACATAAATATTATTCACGGTATGTACTATTATATACACAACGTGTATAACTCAAGAATTAAGACGTAAAACAAAACGGATCGCACACCGCTAGCAAGCGTAATGAAGTGAGTTCGAAATGAAAATTTGGTAGCCGCTACATATTGGATTAGACTGGAAGTGGACGATCATATTTAGCTAAGGGCCCCTAGATAATAAGGCCTAACGGTTCAAAAATGACGTCAGCAACAGAAGGTTATGCAGTTTTATAAGTTTTAGTAATTTTTTCACACATTTTCTGCGAAAATATGAGGTTAAATGGGCCACATACGTATCAAGAACCAGTATATGTTAAATGTTTCTCTACTGGAATGTCACACAATTGTCAAATTAATGTAATTATATCAGTTTAATAAATTTCTGAACGTTTAATGATTATTTATTTATTGAACATGACAGGTTGGATACATACAGTTGTGTTCAACATACGTGTTATATTCTACACCCCCCCCCACACACACATACATACATACATATATACAGTAAACTCTCAATTATCCGCGGAATTGGGTGGCGCGGCAACCGCGGATAATCCGCAAGATGGCCAAAAAAGGACACTAATCAACACGAAAATGCTTTTGAACAATTTCTGCGTTCAGTTATGACTTAATAAACATACGATTAAGACTTAATATCAGCAGTTTTCTTTACTTAGAAGTCTGTTTGTTTACTTTTTCATAAAAATCTGGTAGCTGTTTTTGTTTTTTCGTGTTAAAACACCTCTTCTTTATTTGTGATTGAAGATTCTTAACAACGTTTTGTCACAAAGTGATTCATTATAATAGTAAAAAATGAAAGGAATATCGCGTATAATCCGCTTGCGGATAATCGAGAATTTACTGTATATATATATATTTGGAGATTCATTGTGATAAATTCTGTAAAAACAATTCATTACCTTGTATATGAATGAAATTCACTTGCTTTTATATTAAATATATCTATATCAGGACATGTTTTAAGAATACAATTATATAAAGAGCACATTCTCCTAATAGGCGATATATCTAATGCATTCGTCCTTTTTAGGCCGGGAGATGGAAAACTGCATCACGAGGTCGAGTAACTCTGTGCGGGACGTGCAACACTATTTCTGACAATAAGCTTTCCGAGTTAATATTGCTATGTAGTAGTCTGTGTAGGAAAAATAATAGAAAATTAACTCTTCTGTTTTCCAGAGATTGTAATGTATATTTGTTTGCTAGGTCGAAGTACTTTTCGAACTTAGGATATATTCCTGTTTCTTTGTAAGTCAGAAAGCGAACAAATTTAGACTGTTTCATTTCTATTTGGCAAGTGTTCTTCTTTGTATTCGGATGCCATACTACTACAACATATTCTAACTTCGCCCGAACTTACGCTGTATATAAAAGTTTTAGAACATTAATATTTGAAAAATCGCTTCCTAATCTCATTACAAACCCGAGGTTCCTGTGAGCTTCACTAATAATACGCTTAATGTGCATATCAAACGATAGGTTTGGTTTTAAGGTCACACCAAGATCCGTAATAGAATCTACTCGGACCAATGTTGAATCATTAGTAATATTGTAATCGAATTTCAAATAGTTCCTCTTTTTGGTGTAAGGCATTACACTACATTTTGTAATGTTTAATAACAACATGTTTGTTTCACACCAATTGGAGACTGCAATGATGTCGTTTTGTAAGGCTACAACATCCTATTCGGAAGAAATACTGCAATAGATTTGTAAATCATCTGCATATAGAAGTTTGTTAGAAGATGCTATTACAGCAGGCAAGTCATTTGCAAATAACACAAACAAAAGAGGTCCAAGTTTCGATCCCTATGGTACCCCAGATTCTACGACATATTCCTTGGTTATAATATCTTTGCAACGCACACGGTGTTTACGATGGCACAATTAAGACACTACTAACTGACGAAGTTTCTCTGAAAAGTTGAACGTTACAAGCTTGCTAAGAAGGATATCGTGATTAATGACATCAAAGACTTTCGAAAAGTCTGTAAAAATTACATCTACTTTACCTTTATTATCTATTTGTGTAGCTCACAAGTGTATAAATTCAACAAGGTTAACTGCAGTTGATTTCTTTGGCAAGAAACCGTGTTGGAAGGGAGAAATAATTGGACGAACGTCTGAATATATTTGTTCATATATAATAATTTCAAATACTTTGGCTGATGCAGATATTATGGGTATTGGGCGATACTTTTTAGGATCATTACTCGTGCCACCACTTTTTGGTATGGGACAGATATCGGCAAATTTCCATTTAGTAGAGAATTCACAGATAGCTATTGATTTGTTGAAAATTGCTTGTAACGGATATTTCAATACAGCCTTTGATAACATAAGGCGGTACTTTGACAGGTCCAAAAGATCACCGAGGTTTCAGTTTCTTTATAGCTTTTTCAACTTCCCTCAGTTCGACGTGTTCCAGGGATAATTGGTCTAAGATTTCCGAACTAGTGTGTTGCGTTAGAGCATCAAGATTATATTTTGGCACGTTGTGTGTCACTTGAAAATTTTTCATGAATGCATTCGCAATAGCTGTTTCATCACTTGAGGACTGTCCCTCGTAATTAAGTACGTTGCATTCCGACTTCCTTCTTTTATTTTTAAGCTTTTCGGATCAGTTAGAATGTTAGTCTCGCAATTGCGCAGATGTTTTATAAGCATTAGATATTTCTCTTTTGGAAAGAGCACGTATTCTCGAAATTTATTATAGTGATAACTAACCGATTGCTTGCTTCCATTTTCTACGGAGGTATGCTTTCTCCTGATGAGTTTGATTATGTAACTTGAAAACCAGACCGGGTACTTTAGTTTAGATCTTTTACCTGCTACACGTTTATCGAAAATAGCCTGCAATATATTATAGAAAAAATCGACAGCTTCGTCGACAGTTAAGCTATCAGATACACTCTCCCAATTAGCTGATGCAATGTCGCTATATAATTGTTAGTAATTGGTTTTGGAAAAGTTGTAATCTACTGTTTGTTGTTTAGTTGTACTTTTGACTTGTTTGGTGTATAGAAATTCAGCTAATAATGCAGGATGATGAACATCTTCAGGAAAGATCGAGTCATGTTCATGTGTTACAATAATAGATACTATGAAAGTTAGAAAGTACTAAATCTAAAGTTTTGTCATATTTGTTTTAACATTGCTGAGAGATTTTAAATTGTAAAAATTCATCAAGTTATATAATTCATGACGGACTGTTGTTGAGCTATGAAAATCAAAATCAGTTCCTGTCACTTCTGAAATATTATAATCGCCTATCAGGAGAATACTGCTTTCTGATGGTAATACACTATATACATAACCAAAATAATCTTGATACACTGATATAGGAGAAGCAGGTAAGATGTAAACAACACACACAAACATACAAGCAACACCATTTACAAAAACTGGCTAGGAGACAATCTATACCAGGAATATCAGAGGAGGAAATTCTCTGCATCCGAAATTTTTCGTTTACAACCAACAGAGCCCTACCACCAGAAGCAGATTGATTTTTATCAGTTCTTATCACAACATACCTTAAATCAAAAAGTTCACAGTCAATATGACTATCAGTGAGCCAAGTCTCAAATAATGTAAATACATGATAGTTGTTGTTTAAAATGCTTTCGTACAAGTTTTTAGTTTGGTACGAAGGCCACGTGTATTCTGTATGTACACGCAAAAATATGTTTGCCTTCCAGAGGATGCACTTTCAGTTGAGTTTAGAGAATCACTTGCCCCCACCAATTTACAATCACCACCCCTTCTTACCTGATAACTGAAGTCTCAACTACCCTTCCGCAGATCATGAGAGATGTAGTAGTAGTATTGAATAAAAGCTTTCTATTGACCGAAGGTTGTTTCCAAGCAAATTATGAAAACAAATTTCAACACTAATATTGTATGTAAAATATTATTCCTTAATTAATTTAGGAGTTATTGAAAAATAAATTCACAATTTATACGTTATCTACAGACAGAAAAATAGTAATTAAGATGTAGTTGAATACGAAGTTGTAGCAAGTGTGGCAAAATGCTTCAGAAAGATAATAATATTACAAAACTAAATAGGTTGGACTGAAGATACTCTCCTACATCATTCTGTCACTTAATATATTTTAGGTAAGGTTCATATAATAGTTCAGAGAGGAACGTAAAACCGTTGCTTCAGGTTTACTTTAACTTGCCTTTATGTTAAGTGTGGGGGAAGTTGGGTTAAGGTATTGAGTACTTCATTATGCCATTCCGGAAAGTAGCTAAAGTTTGTTCAGATATAACGTAAACGTAAACAACGATAAAATATTAATCAAAAATATTGGGTAAATGAACGACAATAAGCTTATTTCTCCATTAAAGACAGATCTACTTTTAGTTATTTGTAAATTTTTAAACTTTCAGCTAAAGTTACAGAAGTTATCTATACGATAACTTACTTGAGTTACTTTTAGCCGTCTTTAAGTTAACTTAATATGAGGTTAGATTAAATTATATTATGTCAAGTTATTACAGTATGTGCAACAATTAGAGAGAATCATGAAACTTATAATACAGGGATACCTTCTTAACATATATCAGGACAGGATCAGCAAACCGGTACTGTTGCCCCAAAAGGCTTCTGCCACTAACTGGGAGGAGACCCTCTTAACTCCTCTTGCTAAGGCTTAAGGGAATGGACCGGGGTAGACGCCTACTGTCCAATCCATACGTTGACGTCGTGGGGCCTGTTAGTACCCAAGCAACTGCTTGCCGAACGAACATGGATGGGCTGCTCACCAACATGCATGAGCAGACAGCGTGGTGAGTCAAATGCATGCTCCCCTCCTTTCTTTACACATGATGGTACAAGTAAGGGAACAGCCACGAAGCCCTCATTGCCCGGAGGACGGAATGCAGCTGGCAACAGTAGCGGTTAGTCCTGCAAGAAGTCAGAGGGTCAAAGTGCCCGGGATTGGACTGTAGACTTCCAGATAAGTTACAGGAATTGCAGAATGAACTTAAGAGGAAGTGGAACATCATACGACTATCAGAAGTGTGGAGGAAGAATGAAGAACAGTTGGAACTACCGTCAGGGTACACGTTCTACTCCAAAGGAACAAAAAATAGCAAACCGACAGGCATTGGCTTTATAATTAATAAAGACCTGAAGTCACGGATCACAGAA
>JAGDQP010053813.1:0-13474 GCA_022664845.1 Lepisma saccharinum
GGTAATTATGGCCTGCCTGTGCCTGCAAGTTGTCTCAATGCCCTCTGTTCGAACTTTAGGGAGGGGTCTTTTAGCCCCTTCAACCCCCACTTTGGCCTATATCACAAAACACGTATTTCTTTTTGTTTCTTTCTCCACTGCAGACGTTTCAAATAAATCTGCAGCGTACTTTGGTACTTATTACCTTGTTAAAAGTTGTCTCAGTGTCGTCTTTTCGTACTTTAGGGAGGCTTTGCCCCCTTAAACCTCCACGTTGGCCGATATAAAAAATACATGTCTTTTATTTTTTGACCCTTTATCGCCTGCAGGGGTTTCAAGAAAATCCGGGTGTAACAATTGGAAAACCTTGCTTGTTAGTACTTAATTAAGGCCACTTTAGACGATCCAATTTCTCGTACGATCCCTCGTATGAGAGAATGTATACGATCTGTTGTTCGAGAATTTTCGTGGGAGAAGCTATACGATATTGGATGGTGGTTTACACGATCCAATTCTCATGATAGTCTGATAGTGAATGTTGGTGGACAATGGAGGATGAGGCTTTGTTGTGTGTTGCGGCAGCAGCCGTAACAAACATGTTGTGTAATGAACAACAAGATAAGAAGAGAAAAAGAAGATGGTGGGTTAAACCATGGATAGAAAAGCGGAAATGCGGAGCAGGTGTTCTTAACATGGTTTTCACAGAACTACGTCCGTATGATCCACCAGCATATCAGAATTATCTTCGACTGGATCAAAATTTATTTGATAAATTATTGGCAGATATAGAGCCTAGAATTAGAAGGCAAGACACCAACATGCGCGAATGTATAAGTGCAAGGGACAAGTGAGTAAATATTCTATAATTAGGTTGATTTATTAATGTAGAGGTAAGCATATCGGTCCTCACCGAACGTTGTTCTTGAGTACAAATGCTGCAAATGGTAATAGCTTTACATATGCAATCAATTATATACTCTAACTGCTTTTGTTATACGCAGTTCAATACACTTCAGATATTGCCAATTTCCGTATTACGGACACGTGCAGTGCTGAATGCGATGTATAATCATGGTGTCATGAGTGAAAGGACACTATTATATTGTGTCCTTGCACTTACATCACATTCTGGATTCTATGGGCCGATTGCAAAGACCTAGTTTAAGCTTAGGCATAAATATCAGTTTGGAATGCACCACTCTAGCTTAAAACCATGGTCTGTCCCACGTCTACGTCTTTCCAATCGGGTGTAGGGTTAGACTCAGATAAACTTTATGATCCTCAAGTCAACCAGCTATTGACCCATAAGTAGGCTATATACCATTAATTTCTAGGTTATAATTATCAGACATCAATCACAGCGAACAATATAAAAGGGTTACGAAAACTATGTATCTATATTTGTTCAAGCTGACGAACAATACAAACATGCCAGCATGCAGAGGAAAACAACGAGCGATAGGTAGCTGAGGCAGGCTAGTCAGGTTATTTTTTTTTTTTTATTGTAAGCAATGCACATACCGTGTGACGCGCACCTCATGTGCTCGGTCCTTCCGCACTAACATGTAGTTTCAAGTAGATTTAGCTGCTGCACTTTTGTTTCACACATCCATGACTCGAAACTTGGTTAACACTTGCTCACGCGTTGGAAATCCATTTATCCGTTTTTTTTTGGTACCTTAAAGTACGGTAAAATATACTTGTTCTTTACCTTAGGTACTTCTGCTATACAATAAATTTACTTCACTTATATTTTGACTTTGCGCATATGATCAAGATAGTATATGATGCCATTTTTCTGTATCATATTGGTTATTTTGAACTAAATAGTATCCAGTAATTAGTCAGAAAGTAAATTAAGAAATGTTTAACATTAACATAACAAGTACCGGTACCTGTTTGAGTGTCTATTGAAATGTTGAATACTTTTGAAACATCAAGTGGAATAGTTAATAGTTACTATGACTTATCCTTCTTAATCAGTAATTATTTAATTTTATGCTGGATTTCGCCTGGTTTACGTTCGAGATAGCAAGAGAGACTTATTTATACAATGGAATACTACTTATTCCCATATGCAATCCTACACGCGTTTTCTTCTCCTGTTACTGTGTAAGGTAAGCAATATTGTAGTATATGGGAGCTACGGTGTACTGTTGAACCATATTTTGTCATATATGTAGCAGTGCCACTAATTCCTTTGCAAATAATTCACACGGGCATTTCTATAAACATCATGCGATGCCTAGCAGTCTAAGATGAGGGAAAGTGGCATCTTTTCGTGTTATGAATGCCACATATTTTCCTACAAAATTCACTAGTACAATGTCTAGCAACTAGAGACGGCTTGTTCCCAACGCGGATGCAGATAAATACTCCTACTTACGGTGACCGCACCAGTTTCCGGCTTCTGATGAGTGGATTGCGCTCCTTGTTTTTAGTCAGTCGTTCCGATGTTTAGATGCAAGCTGGGTTCTCATTGACTAATACGAATTTTTTGAGGCGCAGTTATTCAATGCCAAAGTGTTGAACACACGCATTCAACACCAGTTATCTCCATCGTTAGTAGGAAGAGGAAGTTCAGCTGAGTATCGATGAAGCGCTTATAATAAACATACAGGTGTTCGTCATAGATAAATGTACACTTGTCATAGATAAATGTACACATTGGTAACTACAGCAGAAACAAAGTGAAATGTGTTTGTTGACAACTGTAGCAGTTTTTTTGTGGCTGGTTTACATTACACAAAAGTTCGGCGTGCAACCAGTACTTGGCCCTTATGGCTGTCAAATGTTGCTAAATGATAATTAACTATGGCACAAGTTTCTGGTCATTAGAAAAAGTACGCAAAACGGGATGAAGGTTCTTAACTTTCAGCCATTCTTGTAAATTTATTTATTTTTTCCTTTTATGATGAGGGTGATAGGTGTTCTTCCCGAAGGTCACTGAGCAGGTAAACTGATGGTGGTTTTCGACTGCCTTCTTTTGAATCAAGACTTAAGGACGGGTCCTACAGTTTAACATACGCTCCGAACCATTTGTCTTCCCTCCGGGAATCCCCACCCATCCTAAAAGATTAGAGAATAGGTTTGTAATAAATAAAAAATTTGAAACGACAATGTAATATTTCACAATCTTTTCGAGATTTTCTATCCCTTGGCTTCCGATGAAAGAAACTTATTTTGTGTGGGTGGCAGTTTTGATGATTAATACTGCAACAACTTGCTGCACCTCTGGAAAAATCCCATTCCAAGAGGTGGGTTCTTTTTCTCCAAGAAACAAAGACAGAAAAGTTACCACTGTCCGCCACTCCTATAAATTACCATTATGTGCAAGTTGTCATCGAAATATTTGTGAAAACTTTTGAAAAAGAATTTCTGTATTTTTTTTTTATGTGAGCATCAAAATAACTGGAAATAAAGTTTCGCAAGTGGTAAAATGGCTAGTTTTAATTGGGGTCCCTAAGACCCTAGTATAAAATTCGTGTGGTTTTAATTTTAGCTTTTCAACACTACCCACCCACGTAGCAAAAACTTAGGTATACCCGACTTTAGCTGATAATCTAACGAGGAATTTTTCAGTTTTAACTTTTTTTCCTTTTTTGTTAAAATGTTTAAGAATGTTAGGCTGGTATTGATATTAAAGGACACTTGGAGCTGTTTGTATTACTTAGTCGCAAGATGCAACGTTGGCGATTTACATTTTTTATGTAGTAAAAGCATTTCGGACAAAACAGGAACACCTTCATCGGCATGAAATATGTTGAGAATGCATATGTAGCTATATTTAGCAGAGGAGATCTAAGGTTCATTTATAGTTTAGAACATTTTTTTAAGGTGTTCTTCCTCCTGTATTCATTTGCTTGTAGTTTTTTTTTTCCTTTTGTGTGTGTAGAACGGATATTAACACCTAGGTTATTCGAACGTTTGAGGCAGATATTTTTTTAATGGTCTAGGGTATCTTGTATGAATCACAGCAAGTTCATAGATGTGCATTATTTTTATTAGATAAATATGGAACTTTGGTAAACTTTATTTTATATGGGCGATTCTAGTAACTTTTGACTTCAGCCAGTCATGTTCTAGTTAGAAATCAGTCACCAGCTGGGATTCGAACCCGAGATCTTCGAGTAGCTGGGTTAGCGCCCTAATCCACACGGCTAACAGGTAGGCAGTAGATAAATGTATTAGTAACACATGTAGAATCGACATGCAACTTAGAGTCCTGCTGCCGGCCACACTGAACGAGGTTTTCTAGGGCTGCCAAAGAACGTTATTATTCGGACATGTGACTAGCTGAGTCCATTCTGAGGCGCAAATTAAATATAAAGAAAACGAGTCCCGCACATTTAGATGTTATGCAGCGCATTGAGTTCCTCATTTATCGGAAATGAATTACATGTCTACCCCCATTTATATTTGAATGTTGCTTTTTTTCTTGAACACTAGCTGCCTTTTTTAGTCACAAGATATTGTCTTACTTAAAAGATGTTTCATTTTGTAAATTATTGTGTTCTAAATATTTTAAAATCATATTAGGGTATGTAGCTTTTATATAAACTATTCACTTTTCTGTAGTTTGGTTCTTCATGGGGCTAAGTTCACGAAACGACCATAATGCACAAAGATGGATATAAACGAATTATCAGCTCATGTTCAAACAATAGGAATACATTCCAAATTCTGTCGTACAGAATATACAGATTTATTCTACTAGTGCAAGTTATTACCAAACAACAAATAAGATGTAGACGAGTTTATTCAATTTCCTGAAAACTGTGAACTTCTTATTCATTCTGTTTATTCTGCTTTTAGGCTTTCATTAACATTACGGTTCTTAGCAACTGGTTCTTCGTACAAAGATTTGATGTATTCAACTAGGATAGCTGACAGCACCATTAGCCTTATAGTGCCAGAGGTTTTAGATCATATCTATGATGTTCTGAAAGACGATTACATTAAGGTAAGTGAGACGAAAAAAATATCACATTTCATTTATATTTCTGAAATTATCATACCCAAGACTTGTCTCCCAGAAATGAAGTATGTGTAAGAGATTATTCAACAAGAAAAAGAATTGATAATAGCGAATTTTCGGGATCGCATGGCGCCAATTTCTGCCACGGAACCAAAATTTTGGCCAAATTTTGGTCTTCGTTTTCCCCCGAGACCATTCGCCTCTCCTGTTAATCTTGTGACTCATCAGCATTCCTTAAGAGGGCTCCTCGCTCCAGTCCCCCCGTTTTTAACATTTTTCAAAATATTTAAAAAACTAAGAGTACTATCAAAAATATAACTTCATAGCGCACTAGAACTTACAAATTACTATGAAATGCAGCGGACAGCGATCTCGAAATCTTGTCGATTGACGAGTGCTCAGACTTGAAGTAAATAATGATGTCATAATCTTTGAAAACGTATCACTCGTCAATGGACATGATCTCGACATCGCTGTCCATTGTATTCCATAGTCATTCGTAAGTTCTAGTGCGCTACGGATTTACATTTTTGATAATACTCTTAGTCTTTTAAATATTTTAAAAAAATGTTAAAAAGGAGGGTTGGAGCGAGGAGCCCTCTTACTAAACTATTTTAACACTATCATGGCGTTGAGAGTGAATTGCTAAAAATCAGTATTACTTCTGCACGTTGATTCATAAAAAGGATAATGAGAGGAGGAGCGAAGGGTTGTTAGAAAGAAAAGGATGATCGGTGTGAGCAAATGGCTAAATAGAACAAAACTTTCAAGGAAAATGACAAGGCGTGATTTCAATATTATCCATTTACACATTCACTCTTTACATACTTAACAACAGATCAGCTGACTTTAAAGAATTTTTAATGGCATCTAATACAAGGAAAAAATACAGTGTTCTTTGGGAAGGAATATGTTTAATCTTGAAAAATAACTACAATACAATTTGCAAGTTTTTAATTTAATTTTTAGTGCCTTTAGGCAACTTCGGCTCAGGCAGGATGGACGATGTTGAGATGAATTGGTGGAATTAAGAAAGTGGGATGAAACGGGAGAGCCCCGAGAAAACCCACGCACACGGTGTTTGTCCATCACAAAGCTCACATGGCATGAGCAGGGATCGAACCAACGACCCCTAACACTAGAGGTCAGCACTCGTAGAATTATGCAAGAATTATGAGTACCGGTAATAAAAAGAAAATTTATCATCCAAAGCATGTATTGGATTCATTTTAAAAATAGTGCAGTTACTTTATATAACAATATTTACAGATTTACGTTTCGTTGTAGTAAAAAATGCATTATTTCGAACGTATTGAAGACTTACATTTAGATACATGTACATCAAGTTTTTGAAGCAATTGACGAACTGTTTTATGTTTCCTGAATAAATTAAAGTTTTGACCTGAGCCCTTTGATGAAAATAGCAGTCAAAATTTTAACTCGATCGAACCACGCTTCATCATGTCAATTAAAGCCTGCTTTGTTTTTTTTTTTTTCATTGCTTGTCTGTTGACCTGGCAACCCGATTTTGGCTATTCATAAATGACATCCTTCGGCTATTAATCATGTTAAAGCAGCGATGGGAATGTAAGTGGCGAGTGTCGTAGTTAATGTATCCTTGAATTTGCCTGGTTAAACTAAAAAAGACACCTGAAAAAACTTTATCAAGAGGGCCAGTAGCGGACTCGAAGGTCCCTGGGCAAGGTGAACCAATGGTGGTTTGTCATTGCCTTCCATCGGTTGAGGACTTCTCTCTGTCTCTTGTTTCTGGAGTATCCATATATTTCCGGAACAAATGCAAATATGAGAAAATGCGAAAACACGTTTTCCATTATTTTGAGGGGTAGCACCCCCACCCACCCAATCATTTTGAGACTAGGTATGGGGAACTCAGATTTTTAACATTGCAATTTGGGATTGAGTAATATATCGTTTGAAAGAAATATTGTGGAACAACTCCGGGATCTATGTTGCTATTGTTCAAAATGGCGAGAAATCAAAGTTTGATGAGAATGACTTTTTTTCCCCAGGTTGTAAGAGTCGAACAGAAACATCCGAGTTGGTCAGAGGTGCAATTTAGCTTTAAAAGTTTGTTTCTCAAAATAACGGAATAGAGTTTGTAGTATTGTCGTTCGTTTAGAAATACAGACTTTATAGAGGCATTTTATGTTATACCTGGAGACCCGGGAAATTTGCGGGTAACAAAGCTTTACAACCGATAGCACATATAACTTTGCTAGAGATCTGTTTCGCCACCTTGAACTATTCTGTGCAACTCTTACAGCTAGAGCAAAAGTAATCTTTTTTTTTTTAATTTTAACATCCCACCATTTTGAATAGAGGCAACGTTTCAATTCGGGAGTGGATCCCAAATTTTTAACCATATCTTTGAAATTATATATTACTCTCCCCCTCCCCTTTGCTTTTTGTATTCCCTTCCTACCCTACCTCCCTCAAGGAGTCAACGGTTGATTTTCTTGGACAAAAATCAAACTTCCCCAGCTATCCCTCAAAATAATTGAATATGCGTTTCAGCATTTTCTATTTCCGTTCGTTCCGGAAGTACATGGGTGAGGACAGTCTTTATGGACACCTTGTTTGCAAGTATGTGTGTGTGTTCTGTCAACTGAATATTCTAAAGATTTCACACATAATAATTATATTGTCTACACTTGATTGTTACAGAAGGTACTGCTTTTATGGTTACATCAACAGTGTTGTCTACTTTTATGTTCTCTTACCTCATTGTGATGAAATTAAAGTTACTATTTAATTTCTTTCAGATGCCTACATCAGTTGAAGAATGTAAACTTGCTTCTGATAAATTCGACAAGAAATGGAATTTCCCAAATTGTGTTGGAGCACTTGACGGAAAACACGTTTCTATTCGACCACCGAAAGGTGCTGGATCGTCATTTTACAATTACAAAGGACAGCACAGTATTATCTTACTGGCGCTAGTTGATGCAGATTATAAGTTTTTGTATGTGGATGTGGGACGAAATGGAAGAATGTCGGATGGCGGTGTTTTCCGAGACTCGACGTTACGGACCGCCATTGAAGGAAACATTTTCCATTTTCCACCTGAGAGACCATTGTTTGAAGGAGGAGTTCCCGTTCCGTATGTTATAGTAGCGGATGACGCATTTCCACTTACGTCGAGAATAATGAAACCTTACAAACACAGAGGACTGGACATGACCAAAAGAATATTCAACTACAGATTGTCCAGGGCAAGGAGAGTGTCAGAAAATGCATTTGGCATTCTTGTAAATACTTTTAGAATTCTTTTGCAGACAATCAGTTTATGTCCTGCCAAGGTGGATAAAGTAATTCTAGCTTGTATTGCTCTCCACAACTTCCGTCTTGTAGAAACTCGTGGTGGGTGCACATCTGAGATAGACATCAGTGAAGACTATGGTGTAAACTTGGACAGCCTTACTGTCCCTCAAGGTGGGAACAGATCATCAGCTGCTGCAATCCAAGCAAGGGTCCAATTCGAAAGGTATTTCAATGGAATTGGTCAGGTTCCGTGGCAACAAGACGCAGTCCAAAGAGGGAAATGTTGATCAGTTAGTTTCCCCGGCCCAGAGCAGTGAACTACACGTGTGCGCTTGCGTTTTCCATACTTAAACCGAGCTTGCTGTCAACTGCTCGGAAACTTAAAATTAGAAGAAACGGTTCAGTTTCCTTGAATAAATGTAATAATAGTAGTAAAGTCCTGCTTGAAAGTAAATTGGAACTGCTTTCCCGTTAGAGCTACTTTCGTCCTGTGAGAATTTTTCTTTTTTGGGTTCAATGTTTACCTTCTTTAGTGGGAATCCACGCCAAACGGGATACTCACCAGAACTAAAACAAATAAGGAAAAGCTCCTGTATTGTATTGTTCAAAGTTGGTATAGACTGGAAGTGCGCGATTTTTACCGAAATTGCGTATGAATACAATATTATGCTATATGATGGAAGTTTGGTTAACGAGTTATTTGTGATTGTTGGTTGTTAGAAAGTGTGGGAATTTAATTATAGCATTTGTTATTCTTAGTGTTTTCTTCTGTGCCAGTATTTTCATTGTTAAGTCGTCGTGTTCATAGAACACTTTCTGAATTTTTTTGAAGATGATTGTTTGTTAGTAATAGCTGTGTAGTCTTAGTACGATAAAAGTTCCTGGTGTGTTATATTGTGTCTAATTATTATATTTTCTGGTTCATTTGTAGTGGTAAGTTAGCTGTGATAATTTTGTTGTCTTTGGCTGTTCGGATGTATTTCTTGCATCTTTCATATAAATATCTATGGAAATTATAGATTTGATTGTAAAGTTCGAATTTAATTGCATTCCACATCCTTTGTGAGTATCGAATCCAATACCTTTCAAATTTTTCTGTCTGTTCTATGTTTATATTAGAATGGAACAGTTCGTGACCATAGATGACTATCGTAATGAGAATAGACTGGTATGTGGAAGTGTAGATCTGAAGTAAAATTTTAGCAGTGTATATGTCTTGAGACCTATTGCTTTTTTATCTTTAATATGTTTTTTGAATGTTAACCTGTGGTCAATAATTAAGCCAAGATATATTAGTTTTTTTTTTAGTTTTTTTTTTAATTGAGATATATTTTTCTTTCTCTTGTACCTCGTCCAGACGGATAAAATAATGTAAATTGAGTTTTGTTTTCATTCAAGTGCAGCGTCCAAGTGTTGGTAAATTTCTTTGTGATTTTTTATTGCCGAACCAGTTGTTTTCACTGTTGTCCAGTAAGCCGTGTCAGCAATGAAAAGGCATAATTTTGTTGTTTATGCTGTACTGGTGTGTCATTCACGTATATGGTGTACAATATTGGGCTACGGGCTGCGCCCTGTGATACTCCCCTCTGTATGAGTATTGTGTAGTCCGTTTCCGGATTTAACTTCAGTCAGAAAGTTCTATCCAACGTAAGATTGTAATGGGAAAATGGAGTTAATATAGTTTATGAATGAAGTCATCGTGCCAAACTTGGTAATGCTGTGCCTGCTTTTTCATGTCTTTTTGTTGTAATGATTTCCAGAAGGATTTAGGATTATTTTGATAATTTTCTATTAGTGTTGGAATGTGTTCAATGGTTTGAAGTTCTCTAAATTTCACTATTTCTTTTTTATTTGATTTTGTAACCTGTTAATTTCTTGTTTGGTGTATTCTGAAGGTCTTCTATGAACAATTATATTTAGGTTGCGCTTATACCGAATGAGTTCTATAATATTTGATGGTAGCCTCTCGGCGTTTAAATTAAATATTTCTTTGGGAACTGTATGGATTAAAGCTGACTGAAGACATTAGTTTGTTCATCATAAAAATTACAAATCTTTGTTGTTAAGACCATTTTTTGATTAACCAGAAGCCACAAACTGTCACTAAAGCTAAACAGATTGTCATAATAATGTATTTTCATTTAGCATTTTTAAAATAATGAAGGTAGAATTTAATGACAACAATAAAAGCTGCTCCCAAAAGTTTTTCCTAAATTGATTACGAAAATTTTCTGCGAAGAAATAACATAATTGATAATATCACTACACAAAATATAAGCACTAAGAATTCAATATCGTAAAATTTCAAGTAAGATTCACTTACATTTTAATTTATTTGAAAAAAGTACCAAACGGTTATGTACAAAAGTACTGTTTTCTGAGCCGAAAATGTTGCATTTAGAAACTTTAACAGAGCGTTACTGTGAAGAAATAGGATTGATCAAATGGCAAAAAAGTAATTACAACAAATTCATAATTTTATCCTGAACAAACATTATTTAAAACCTTTTTCGATGTGACGCTTAGTTTCTGCGAAAAGTTAAAAAAAAATTGCCGCCATTTTCCAAAATGGCGGCCGTAGCACACATTTGATTTTTGGGGACTTTTCATATGTTACTTGCGTGGCGAAGTACTTTAAATATACCAAGTTTCATGCTTGTAAGACTTTTTAACTGATCTAAGGATTTTGGCTTCTGAAAAAAAAGTCGTTTTCTGGCTTTAGGATTGGTCATATTGAAAAAAAAACAGTAGTTATAAAAAAGATTGATAATTTCATGAACAACAACCTTCATTTGAAACTTTTTTCGATGCGACGCTGCTTCGTTTCCGCGAAAATTAAAAAGAAAATTTAATTCTGGCCGCCATTCCGAGATGGCGGTTGTAGCACAAGTTTGATTTTCTTTTTGGGGGGGGGGACATTTTGCTTCGTGGATGACCAAATACTATACGTATTCCAAGTTTCTCATGCTTGCAAGGATTTTTTTTTTACCTAATCACAAAATTTTGGCTGCACTATAAATATGGAAGACTGATTTCTTGTGCCGTGATTTTTTTTTATTTATACAAAATTGCCGTTCCACCTGAAGATGTCTGTCTGTCTATCTAAAATCTATTAAAGCCTGGAACTGTAATTGGAATGTTTGGTGTTAATTTTGTTTCATTAACATAATTTTTTTTTTTGCAAGCTGTATTGTTTCCTGAATTTACTCTCTCAAGTCATTTATGTTAATGAACATAATTTTTATTGAGTTGTTTGAGTTTATTTTTGGTTCGTTCTGTTGATCTGCCTATCCAGTATTGTTATATACTGTATTATTGACTGGTCCCTTATTATCTTTCTGTGGAATTTCTCAATTCCTACATAAAAATGTCCGTCTGTAGATGTGGCGTGATCTACATGACACTGAAATAATTCTTCTGATACCTTTTCATTACAGAATAGAGTTTGTTTTGTGATTCCCTAAGGTAGTGTTAATGTGAGTAATGTCACCCATTTAACACTGTTATCTATTGGAACTGTAATTGTCTTGTCTGATTTCTGTATCGTTTGTGTTTGAAGTTTTTTTATTGTGAATTGGATTTTGTGGTATCGGTTAACTGTGATGGATTCTGTGTGTATTGCTCAAGTATTTCAGAGTATGTAGCTGCGTTATTCTGTTTCGAAGATCTTAATATTTTGTCTCGAGTGACCAGTTGTCCTTTTTTTGTTATCAACGGACAGTGAGATGCAGCTGTGCGGTGACCAATTTTTTTTTTTACATATACTACAGTATATTTGGTTGGGTGTTCGTTTTTCTTTTCTTCGAAAGTGTTGATTCTAGCGTGTGAACAGAAGTCTTTCTCCTGAATGACTTAGAAAGCGTGTACCCCCCTCCCCTTTTTCGAAAACCACGGAGAATTGATCATACGTTCGCATTATAACTAATTTTTTTAAACCATTTGTTTTTCAGTCACTCTTGTTTTCTTACAACCCCACTATAGTACAATAGTTGTTATGCCGTGCCAGAGAATAAGAAAATAGCCTCAGAAAAATTATATCAGCAACTAAATTTTTGTTTGTGTGTGTTTTAAGTACCAGTAGCTAAATAATAAATAGCTGAAAGATGTCAACAGTTAGTTTGATAAAAAGAATAAAACCGGCATTCGCTACATTTATTAAATATCAGTGGATTCAGTAATACATATAATAATTACAGCATTGCGTAATTTGACCTGCCACTATGTAAACACTGCGATCATTTGTGTAGTATGAAGTATTGAAGTGAAAATTATTACAAATGAACTAAAAGTTTTTTTTATAACAATTGTTTCCAAAGGCAAAAAATTATCTTAAATGTGTAACTTGGTATTTTATTATTCTAAATAAAATTTCATTTATTGTATTTGTATTAGGGTGCGAAATCACCCAGTGTGTTTGTTTTTAAGCAAAAGGAAACTTTAGGTGCTTACCCTTCTCATTTTTGACAGTATGTTAATTACGGGAGAGTATGGATTGGGAATGGTGTTGGGAGGGTTTTATAGATCTTTTCACTTTATTCTTTATTAAGATTGAGTAATTCTGAGACCATTTAAAACTGCTTTTCAACATCACTACACAATAGTACGAGTCAATGAGACGAACCGTAATATTTTGAAGCTCAGAGCATGAAGACTTTCTTGTGTGCTTTATGCCCCCTGAGAGGAGTTCGGCCATCCAATCTGAAATTGTTGTGTATCTTGATTAGTCACGAGGGAAAATACTGTGGTGGTGCAAATTACTTGATCCCTTCCTAAGATTACATAAGGCTTCCTCCTTCCTGTACTTTACAATTATTTTATAAGGAGCAATGTAGCTATGTGGTAGAGCTTTTGGTAGGTCTTTTGACATTCCTAAAGAAATAACATCACCAAGGCATCCTTCCTGGAAATAAACTTAATTATTTTACTGTTGGCCATCTCGGGTTCCTGATCTCAATCCTTGAAGTTTTCTAAAGAGAAGACATTAGTATAAGCATGAGGTTACCTTTACGTTTACAATTCTGAATGGATTTCTGCAAGACCAAATCGCTATGGACGGAAGACAATGCTTTGTGTTTGGTGGGATCAGAAGCGAGTGATCTATTACGAACTGCTGAAACCGTTAATACCCAACGTTACCTACAACAAATGATCGTTTTGCATCAAGCTTTGCGTGAAAAACGACCAGAATATGACCAAAGACAACATAAAGTGATTGTGCTTTACGATAATGCACCC
>JAGDQP010053814.1:0-13474 GCA_022664845.1 Lepisma saccharinum
TTAAACGTTTCAAATTTAGGGAGACATAATGATTAGACTGCTGTATTAGCGAATCCAATGAATGTGCGTTGCACAAAGAAGAGTTCTGTTGTTCTGATGCAATAACGCGAGACGCCATGCCATGCAGTGTTGGAAGTTGAATGAAACGAAACTATCGTGTTTTGACATCGGGGTGATATGCCCACTAGGCGGTAGGAGTTAATGGCCTGTGGGCCCTTACCCCAGGTATTCCCATTCTAGAAATCACGGTAGTACGCTTTAAAGCTGCGTAATTGTCCCTGTCTTACAAGAGGAGGAACATGCCAATCCAATTCATTTCCTTCAGTGAGTGTAGTATTTCTCATTTTTTCGTATATTTTTAATTTTCAGTTAGTCTAATATTTCCATAAGACTGTTTAATGCTATGAGTATTGTATTGTGCAAAACAAACTTACATCTCAGCAGTAGAATGAAGCTAAACAAGCTTTTCAATTTCGTATTTTCAGTAAATATGTATTTTTAGTGTTGTCACGAGACGAAACGAGGCAGAGATAATGAATATAGAAAACGAGACGAGACAGAGCTCTCGTAAAGCAAAGTATAAATATTTTCGAGACGAAAAAGCCTAAATCTCGTTTCGTCGGCAAGACTAGTATTTTTCTATTCTGTATTTTCCAAGCAAGTCAATGGTAAGGAAGTAGTAGGAACTTCATGCTTTATAGGCTAGTTTTTGTGATTTGTACCGTAATATATTTTCCTGTAGTATAAGTAGCTTCTGTCGTAACATCATTTCCATTGCTCTGACCTTCCGCCTTGTTTAGTATATTGTTGGTGTGCATGGGCTTATTATCCTACGACGGTGGGCGTTTTATCCCGATGGTGGGGTACTATCCCCATATCGCTCTTACTTTACAAACATCAGCGTATCTACTAGAGTATATAATACCATATAATCTAGCGTCCAGGCAAAAATACTGAAAGATGTACCTCGCATTTGGTATACTCTTTTTTCCTGTATATTTCCATTCAAAGACATAAATAAGAAACATATAACGAAGTGGGCATTTCACCCCTGATGACTCTCTCTGTCTCTCTGTCTCTCTCTCTCTCTCTCTCTCTATCTATCTATCTATCTATCTATCTATCTATCTATATATATATATATATATATATATATATATACAGGAGCGATCCCCGATATGATCAAGGTGAGGGGCAGTTATGTCAGTGTAAAGTAGGATTGAAGGCCATTTTATCCAATGTATACCTGGACGTCAAAGGGGAGATATAGCCCCTATAGCCCCTCCTTGGATCCGCGCTGTATGTATATATATATATAATAATAAATTACAGCCATATTCAATCCACTACTGGATGAGGCCTCTCCCCGAAGGAAGGAATTGGACTAATGCTCCCACGCTGACCAGAGGGGTTGAGAGTGCATTGAGAAAATAATAAAATAGCCTTAGACCCCTTCTACCCGATCAGAGGAAACGCGGAGGTTTTACCGCGAGTGAAGCACGCTTTCCAAAAAGAACCATGCTTTTAAACGTATGTGCCAAACGGCTCGGGTTTGGTTCGAAAGCACAGTGGCTCGTGGTAAAACAGCCTCGGCTTCCTCGCTGGTGCAGAAGGGTCTCACCGGGTGGATTGATTCCGTCACCTTTCAGAGCTACGTGATGCCGAAAGCATGTTAAATGAGCTTTAGAAAGCTTGACATTTCCCATCTCCTAAACAGTTGAGCTGAGGCTACATGGTATCTTTAAAGATTTAGAACCTGCTCTTTCCCAAAATACATATTCCTTAATTGTGCAGTGAGTGCATAGGAAAAGATACCTAAAGCAAGAAGCGAATTTCAAGAAATTCTCTGAAATAATGGTAGGTCAAAATGAGCTTTAGGACGGCTTACTGTATAAACTAAGATACTATAAGTAATTACCATCATCTAACCAACCAAAGACACTGTCTTTCATTGATAACAAATAAACCAAATTTTCGTTGAATGTACGCTACTTTTACTCCTGTTTGTTATGCAAACGTGTACTTAAAAAGTGTTCGGTAATGGAATCTGCTTCGGATATCGACTTACCAAAAACGAGTACTGTTACTGCTGCAGACTCGTGTATGTAATACAGTGTATATAATGTACGAATTTGAAGTTTCAACAAGTTGGAAAAATAAAGGGTCCCCTCCCACCCAATTGGAGTTGTCCGTTCGTTCTCAGAATATTTAACTAAGATCTAAAACGATGCGAAACGTTCATGTATTGGAAACCATGAAAAACGTAATTTGTTTATCCGACTTTAACACTGCCGATCAAACCAGAACTTTGTACATGAAACACAAATTTTCCTCTCATTTCTTCATCTGTTAATTTCACGATAATGTAGCTCTCAACTTCTTCTTCATATTTAATAGAAGATGCAGGTAGAAAGCACATAAACACATAAGAGATTTTTATTAAATTTTCAGGAGAGCAACAACAAAGTCAGTTCTTTCAATTTTTTAATAACGTTCCAAAACGTACATTTTCTAAGAAAGTAAACAAGTATTAGAGCACCACATTCCACAGCAGCACATATACGTTGAACATACGTGAATAAAACTTTAGTATCAAAACGTTATTTTAACGTTGTAAATGTACCGAAATGTTTCTTCCTGTTCAATGGTTTATTCGACGTTCAATAACGGTTGAGATGAAACATGTTAAAATCGAGAAGCGGAAGATGAAGACGTCACCTTATCCCATCATCCACGGATCCACCTTGAAAGTCACTACTCGTTTACGGTATCTGTAATAATAGGCAGTCTAGAGTGCAGTGGCCACAAATCCAGACGTGTTGTTTCACCAACATGTGAGAATAAGAATAAAGAATACGTTCCTCCTTTCTCTGTTATGTTCCTTCTTCCTTCTTTAACACTGAATATCGCTTCAATATTAAATTTGTATTTTCAGTAAGTGTAATATGTCGCCTTAGAAAAACGCATATAAAACGAAATTTATGTCATAGTTAAAAAGGATAGTTGAAAACACTTCATATTATCACTCTATTAACTAAATTAAATGTTCGTTGAAATATAGTTTAAAATTCCATCTCTTTTCAACATACAGATGAGAAAGTTAGAAATGTAGCTAATTTAATTGTATTCGCTTTTCAGCGTAATTTTTATGTAATTAACTTGGAAAGATAATCTAGAACACAGTTCGATATAATAGTTAAAAACACATCATATTTACGTGCAACCAATGAAATACATTTTTGTTGGAATATAATTAGAAATTCAACGTGTTTCAACATGCAAAAGAGGACACAAAATAATAGTTAATGGCATTCGTTTAGATTTTAATTACGAAATTTATTCCATTAAATTAGAAAGAATCCCATGAAGCAAAATCTATACCATTGTTGAAAATAACAGTTGAATCTACGTTGAAATAACATCATTTCAACAATATCAAGTCTTTGTTGAATAATGATTTAAAATTAAACGTACCTTTTCCAACCGATAAGGGTTAATCAACGAAATCAAACAAAAATCAACGTTCAAAATCCGTTTGTGTGCTACTGGGGATTACGTGGACTTATGCTACAGTGTAGATTGTGTTATGACCGAAGCTAATCTAATAGAACTTCAAATCAGTTAGAACTACATTTTCAGTAAACAATGCTGATTTCTATGAAGTGCTTATATTATATAATTAATTAATACGATTACCCTAATTTGCAAGGATCACTCACGTATCTCCAACATTAATTTAAGAGGAGCAACATATTTTTCACATTTAAAACAAAATAAAAGCAATTCATTTAATTTTTGCCATTCGTGAGTTTCATGTATCGAAAAACTATGAATTTATTCCAAATTAATTTATGTTCATTGTGTACCATATTCATGCACACGTTCATCGACGCATGTATTTACTTAATTGAGCTTCTATTCACGAATGTGTACAATGAATACGAGATACAGTATTATATTTTGCATATTTTTAACATTTCATTTGTGATCAGTTATTAATTCACTCATCCAACTGCTATTTATGGCGTATGTATAAGATTTTAGTATGTTGCTTAGCTTTAAAATAAAACACTTTTTTATTGTTTCGTCCTCTATATTTTACATAAATTCTCTTCTGATGGCAAAATAATGAAGTTATTTGATAACAAAACCAGGAATCCGAGAGAATATATCTGTAATTCTAGCTTCCGTACATTGAATTACAAAAATTATGTTGTCGCCATTCGAAGAATTTCAAGTATCTCTCTCTCTCCCCCCTCTCTCTTTTTCTCTCTCTCCCCTCTCTCTTTCTCTCTCTCACACAAGGCACACAAGGGACATATAAACACAAACTAGAAAAAAGATGGTAGCGCTAAATTGTCTGTACAAGAAAATAATTAATGTTTTTCTCCTTTTGAATGAACATTATCGTATTGTATCAACAAGATTTATTACCTGTATTTGAACAACACACAGAGAGAAAGAGATAATGGAATATCTGCTTTCTGTTCAGAGGTTAAACGTAGGGGAAACACGTAGAATTCAATTTCAATTGTCTTTGTGTTTCATACTTTTACGTCTGTATTATCTCAATTAGGCCTATCTTTTGTAAATATATATTTTTTCAAAGTCTCTGGAAACAATATACCGGATGCTAACGCAATGCATTGACAAACGACTAGGAATTAACAAAACAATAAGAGAAAAGTCTTGGTTACCGGAGTGGAATTTGCACCGAGGTTCTGAGCTACAGGTTGCCGAAAGCATGGGAAAATTTACTTTAGATCTATGGTGTGGCTCGTAGTTGCCTAAGAGCCATAAGTAAGCAGAATTGAAATTCTTCCTAGTCTTAAGTAACCATATACATTTTAAACACAAGTTCGATTCCTATATTTTAGTTGTTCTAGTTATGCTCGTTTCGACCCATCTTTACTTCACAAATCTTTTGGTAATTGTCTTTTTCGTTTTAGAAATGCCTTGACAAACCATTGCACAATCCTGAAGTACACATTGGATAGTGGATATGTGAAGTTTCCGACACTATATTGCTGCATCAGCTCTGCTGTTAGTGGTGATGGAAATGTGAATTTCTCAATTTTAGTTTCCAACGATTTCGCCAACCTTTAGCTCCGTAAACTGGCGGAATTTCTACCTCGTTGGCCTCAGAATTTTTTTTTAAATGTATTATCGTTCTTCGACATTTGCAGGTACATTACATTACACCTACTTACACCTTCCCGTTCTAGAGAATTGCACCTCCTCTTGGTGAGCACTTTTCCAACGAAATGAGGTTTGGTTTACAGCGGTCACACTCTTAGGTATCGTCGAGGCTGAAACTGGAGAGAGTTCATTGCAGATTATTAAGGTTGATGGATTTACGACTGATAATGTTTTTTGCGTTCTTCATGTACCATGTAGGGGAAAATTGCGTATTGTTTTGTACATGTAAATCTGAGCTCAAAATAACGAAAAAAAAAGTCTGTACTAAAAATTTTGATTCTTGTGTAAACACGAGATTGTTGTTTATGTTAAATATCATAAAACTACCTTAATGCTCAATTTTTAAAACTACTACAAACAATATGAGAAATTGGATTAGTAATTTGTACCACATGCTTCCCAAATTGTACCCATGTATCAACATCAAAGCATAATTTGAATTCATTCTGATCGAGTTCTTCCACCCTTTGTTTGTTCTTAGCGGCAATTTGCTGACTTTTGTTCTTAAAGATGATTTGGACATTGCAATGACTCAAAATGTATTATTGTATTATTTCCATATTTTATGTAATAGTATCTATAATATATATCCTCACCTTGGAACCAGAAGGTACTATGTTCACTTTTTGGCAAAATGGAGTTAACACTGCAGTCAAAGACGTTGTACTGAAGGGCATGAACCCTAGAAATATTATCTCGCCAAACGGTCTCAAGTGCTTATAAAAGTTAGAACCGTAATGCAATTATACAGACTTTATTTAAAAGAACTACAAACTTTTTTTCTTCTCAAAAGTGGCAAAAGTGGACTTAGTGCTTTCTGGTTCCAAGGTGAGGATATATATTACAGATACTATTACATAAAATATGGAAATAATACAATAATACATTTTGAGTCATTGCAATGTCCAAATCATCTTTAAGAACAAAAGTCAGCAAATTGCTACTAAGAACAAACAAAGGGTGGAAAAACTCGAGCAGAATCAATTCAAATTATGCTTTGATGTTGATAATTTATGCAGAGTATTATAATGAACACATGAAAGAGCATTTGAACTGTCAGGGATTTTATTACTAGGTTAATTTCAGAAGTTTCAAATCTATTTGTTAATCCAAATCATAAAAAAACAGATATGCTAAGCTCAGTTCATTTTTGGCGGGAGTCCAAGTTTGACTTCCCCACCGTACTTTTCTTTTCCCTTTCTCTTCTTCTATCCCGAAACAGGTATCGGGGATCGTGAAACGCCTTTCCAGCTGTAGCAAGACTTATCTAATTTCTTGCCACATAAAAAGCTGAAGCCACGGTTTATTTGCTACTAGAGTATTTCGAAGTCTTTCAGGAGTAGGAGAAGGTGTCGGAATTACCCTACAACGAAATGTCTAGATTGCCCCAAAACGCTTAATATTAGAAATGAATTTATTCTTGGAGTTTGTACCATGACCAAAAAGAAAAATGTGTTACAATTACTGTGCGTTACAATTTGATTACATTAACTAGTGTGCTCTTGGCCTAAGCACTAAAGACGGTTGCAGTTCATAAAAACTTTCAATATATCACGGGCGCCACTCCACAATGGATAATGACAAAGTCGGTGAGCATTAGGTTTTTCTAACGGTATTCCAGGGCCAAAATGCACTTGTAACAGAGAAAGAGAGACTATGCTCTCGAGAACCAATAAAGGCAAACAACAAAAGGTAAATGCGAGATACCAAGTAACGGTCGTTTCTACAGCTTCCATACCTGTTAACGATATATAAGCTTTCAAGAGGGACTCGAGAAGACTTTAATTAATATGATCAGCGGAGAAGAATGTTAGAAATCGCAGACACAGATTTTTTTCTTTTAATAACATTAAGCGACGTAGTCTCACGGTCCTCACCATATTGTTATGGAACCCTCTCCTCCTGACTACGCTGCGGGCTGCCTACACGCCGTTTCCATGGAATAAAATCAAAACCACAGAAACCATATTATTAACATTCCGTATTATTAATTAGATTAGATTTCTACCTTTGGTTCTGATTAATTTTGGTTTCTGATTCTTCAACAACAACGATTGTTTACCGGCCTTCCTAGCGTTATATTATAAATTCACGCTACAATATCCACTACTCCTTTCGTTAGGTTGTAGAGATGTCTACAGAAGAGATAAGAAAAATTTGTGACTTCTGGCCACGTCATGCTTAAGTTAGATAAGCTCAGAAACATGGAATAAAGATAACTATGTATCATTGGTTAGCATCGGTACTTAACTGTTTGATTTACGAATTTTCCCTCTCCGGTTACTCTTTTTAATTTAATAATTTATTGATTTAATTAGGTAGAAAAAGAGAGCAAAATAGAGGTGTCACGACCTCAAAGATTTCCACACTAATTTACTAACACTTGACTGCTTTTGATGTCCAGAATGGGTCATATTTATGGTTAGTTATAAGCTTGGATGTCTTATTCCATTTCTAATAGCCAGACTTTCATGTAAAACAGGCTTTCTACTAGTTCTTTCTAGTTCAAAAGATTCTCATAGAATCTACGACCTTTGATGTGCCGTTTCTTTAATTTCTACAGCTACTAGGTGGAAAGAAGATATTACCTTATCTTTGGTCAACAGAAACGTTTTACGGAAATTTAAACGAGGATATTTCATTTATGTTGCAAATATAAACTCAAAAATTACATGTCGGCCTATCCCGTTAGCATAATATGATCGATCATGAATCTTTTAAAAATAATAACTCGGTCCGTTCCAGGACGGACTATTGTAAGGAAATTTAATACCTCTACACAAATGAGAAAAGGAAATTTTTGCGTCTTGTATGTCCGCCGTAATAGCCCTTCAAAAGGCATTTTCCTCCTCTGGTATCTTGGATGAGTACCATAATTATCTACCTCTTAATCTAGGAAAATTTCGCTCTGCTACGGAGCATCAGACAGATAAGAGAGAAAGATATGAACAGGCCTATATTTTCAGCATAATAGTCAATAAATTACATACCTCAGAGCACTATTAAACCACGCTCATCATTTATCATTCATCAACCGAGACTTCTAAATAAACATATTATATCAATTGCATAAGTCTGCTAAATATAGAATCACGCATGGGATATTTAAGAATCCGAAGAAAAATAATATATACATCTCTCACGAAGTTCCGACAAATATTTAATTTCCGGACGGTAGCTAGACAGAATCGCTTCTTATAAAAATTAACGAAATTTCGAGCTTGAAATGAATCAAAAGAAGCGTAAAATAATAGTTTCAGAATACAGATTATCTCTTTGGAAGTCGGGCCTCCAGAGGGTGTTAGGCATCCCTCTCTTTTACAAGAGTTACACTTGCTGATTAGATTTCTTGCATCGGAGAGATCGTTGGAGAGGTCAAGTGCTTGGCTCGAAGATCTGAAGCTAACTGTGTCTGTAAGTTCTTGTCCAGCGCATATAACGCTTGCCAAGCTGGACAGCGAAAACCCTTCAAACAAACTTCTGCCGTTAGGAAGAACCAATGGAAAAGTCTTTACAAAAACAGAGCAACTTTCCTTTTTAGCCTCGTTGTTTCCTCCGTAAAAAGAACTTGAAAAATACACAAAAAGAGAGAGGCTATTGGTTTCCCTAATTCTCAGAACTGTAACGTACACAAGATTTTGCCTCTAAAGGTCGATCAAAAGAATTAACATTAGCACAGAGACAAAAACATTTAAAATTATTTAACTTCAAAGGAATAAGAATAAAATTACATACAAGTGATTACCTCCTCATTGCAAAATCAGTCAATTAAAATATTTATTTTTGGTATGTACTTATACTTGATCTGATTAACGGATCGTATCTGCCACAAATAAAACTACCTGTGCACACACAAAGCTTTAATATTTAATAGCGTGCAATGGCTTCGAACTCTGTAATCAATACTTGCTCATTAAAACTTAAGAACCAAATCTTCTACTTTAGAACAAGGTCATGTTAGTCGCGTTTTCTGGTCAACGTATCTTACAAATATGATTCTGGTCAATGGTGTGCTTCATAAAGTTTAACAAAGGGCTCGGAATAAATCTAAATATTTAAGAAAGGGCTCGTGCGAGCCCCTTCGAGTCCCCCTCCACAACACCAATGATTCTGGTCCTTCATAAATACAAAACATGAACTCACAAATCGGCACAGAGATTCATTACATCAGGCGGTATCTTTCTCAATTATTGTTTATATCACGAGCTGAATATTGTGCAACCTACAGTGTTGCAAGCTTAGAAGTGTCGGAATCCCAAACTGTTGTGGATCCCTCAATTGCCCCTACTACGAGTGTTTACATTTTTTAAAAAAAAATGTGCAAAATTCGGATAAGATTGTGTACTACATTGTCCGTTCCAAAATTATATTTGCCGAAAGTGAGATGAGAACTGACGTGAGTTAGGGAATATTAAAAGGGGTAATTGCCCCCAGTTAAGAAATAAACTTTTCCTATATCAATCAGGGAAATCCTGTTATTTATATACATACTCATTTTGCTTGAATACGTTTGAAACCAAACGTCGGTTTCGGTAATAGGAAATGTTTTCGTGTGATAAAAAATCAAATCCTGGAAATAAATTATAACTTTATTGTCTTTATCTAATTTACTCCCAATATTTGTTAAATTATCAACACAGTTCACTACTACGAAGTAAAAGAAAACAAATAATATCAATGAACAAATATTGAGTGTTTCAATGAGTTTAGAGGTTAAACCACTGCATACTGGAAGTATTAAATTACGGATTCATAAATTGACTAATTTGTTAACTGCTTCTTCACTATGGTATAATTTCACATCAACGAATAACCAATATTCAAAATACTTAACCATAGACTTGTGATTGGCCTATAGAAATTTGAATCGAAACCGGTGCAAGTCTATTGATATGATAATCCACAATCAAAGCAAAAGGAACTAGGTATTGCTACACATATATGACCATGTCCTCTCCAATGATTTATACCAAATGACGACACTGGAGACGGGTGAAATGTATTTAATCTTAGAACGTTTGATAACATTATTATTATTGCAATATTTGTAACGATGAGAATAAACGTAATGCCTTTGCAAGTCCTAAAATTATAAAAACAACAATAGTAAACGATTGGTTTATTATTTCTCTATTTCAAATTTTATTCACTACATTGAAATCGTTCGGTTGAATCGTTCCTTACCCAAGGTAGAATACTACATCATTATGGAGGATATGCTCCTTCCCAAGCAACTGAACACCGCCAATTATGCAAATTGTAGAGCATTCCCACTCAGTGTTTTGATATTAAATCCATACAATCTTATTAGAATAATCTAATGTTTTAAGTCGATAAATAAATACAGTACATAGTTGGTGTTCATGGCAATTCAATTTTGGATATATACCTTGTCGTATGTGGCACCTGTGGCTTATCCATAGTAAAATTAATCAAAACTACATTGAAAAAGCGTTAAGTATAAATAAATTCGATCATGGTATAACATCGTGTTCTTAGGACATAAATTCTGATCCTGATGCCTGCCATCGTTACCGAGTGTTTTCGTATTTTTTTCAGTATCCCCAGGTGACGTCCAGATGCTAACTCAACTAAAACTGTGGTCACTATATTTCTCATTCTTACCTCCGGAAGAGTAGTCGCCGAAAGATGTCATTCATAACTCAGACATTACGGGATTAAGTTGCGAGATCAGCATATAAAAGAAAATGATACACGGTCACAAGAATTTACGTTTAAAAATTAATACAGGTTTCTTGAATCTGGTGTTCCTTAGAACAACACAACGCTTTATACGTGTTGTTGTTGTTGTTGTTGTTGTCATGCGACACTAACTGGTACTTAAGAAAGAGTATCTAGGTGGAAGAACAGCTAACCCGGACCTCTCTTGCGAAACATCTCCACAAAGAGTCATGTGAGTAAATTTTACTCAGTGTCACCGTTCTAGTGTTAATAGCATTGTTTTTGTATCTGGACATTTTTTTTAAATTTATTATTTTCTGTATTGGCACTTCCGTGAGCATTGCATTCCATACTTCAGGATATACATGTTAAACAGAGAATGTTTCCAACATAGTATAATAGATTAGTGTACTATTCAACTTGTCTTACAGAAAATATTATGACATGAAGCTGTAACTTCGAAAATATATTGTTATATTCATAGCTGCATTTCTCCCTCTCTCTCTCTCTCTCTCTTCCTCTCTCTCTCTCTCTCTGTGTAAGAGAGAGAGAAAAAGAGAGGTAGGAGAGTGTGAATGAGAGAGAGAAAAAGAGAGGTAGGAGAGTGTGAATGAGAGAGACAGAGACAGACGGAGACATAGAGAGAGAGAGAGAGAGGGGGAGGGAGAGAGAGAAGACAGAATATCAATGCTGAGTTTCTGTTTAGGTGAGGGATGAGTGAAACGATTACTCCGTAGTTAAACGCAGTGTTTTTTTTTAAGCAGTAAATTAGGTGGCATCCGTTTCATCTGTCTTTGCCAGCTGTATTTCAATAAATCTTCCTGATATTTTGCAAAACAAGTTTAATTTTGCGTAGATCATCAAAGGAAAAAGAGATAATGGACGTTTTTCTTTCCTGCAGACAATTTGTGTGACTGAAAGCTGCACAAAAGGTTTCGTTCTTCCGTCGCTTAGGGAAAAAGAAAATATTAATTTTTGCATTTTGAATTATGATTAAAAAACTGTTAATAAATTAAATGTTATAGCGTTGCATTACCGAAGTATGAATACATTGAATGTTCTTCCTTTTTCACATCTTCAACTGGGTTTTCGTGTCTATAGTATAAAAGGTAATGCTTCCAGCGGCGATTTTTTTTAACGAATTTAAACTGTATTAGTTTATAAGATGTATAATGGTACAAAGGTATATGAGGGTTGTTTACCAGACTAAATTCACACAAGGTTCCTTTGGAACTGGGGTTGTACAGTATGTTCTAATGGCATTTAAGGTATTTTGCATGGTAGTCGTACATCTTGAAGAAAATAAATCACCTGATATGTTCTTGGAGATATACTCGATCATTAAAAACGAACTTCAAAGTTCAGTGATGGTATGTATTTGTTAAAACTAGTAAACAACCTTAGGAAACTTATTTTCTTATAACATTCCATGTTTAAATGTAATATAGTTACAGATTCTAATATTTTATTCATTACAGGAAGCATTACATATAGTACGGGAATTATCATTTTTAATATAATTATTGGATAATTAACATGATGAAATAAAATTACACAATAATATACATGGTTAAATTGGGCACCTTTAAATTTAGGACTGATTTTTAGACAGCTTTGGGATTAGGAATTTTTTTTTACTTAAATAGGATATTATTTATAGCTGGATATTCACCGTCCCTATTATTCAGATTATTCATAGGAGCATCTGTCTGTTATTCGTACATTTCGAATGATCGGAAACCTTGACATAAATTTCATGCTGAGTTGACTTGATTTTGTGATTGATGAAAGTTGACAAAAGGGTTTTGAATTAATATGAGTTATTATATTCTAAAGTTTGGTAGTTTTGCAATATGTCGTATTTGAAGACGTCATAATACATATTTATGGAAGAAATTTAATTATATTTAAATGGTTACATTGATCTCTTATTCTGACACTAACAATTAGTGTAAATTAACCAAAGCGATATTCATGAGTATTAACAAGAAAAAAATAGTCAGTGATTTGTGTTTGGATGCCGGAATTACATCTTTGCGCATAACAATTCGTTTCAGTCTTCCGAAGTTGATAGTTTCGTAATATTTTGCTGTAATAGTTTTGAACATCAAAATGCCAGAATTGTTATTTCCGGAGGTGACCCGGAGTTGTCACGAAAGGAGAAACGATCAAAGTATACTTTAAGTTGGAAATGTGAGATACCACCATCTATAGGGTTTGAAGAAAAACTGTCCGACCGTAGAACAGGGATACTCGGAAAGAAAATAATGTTTGTTTCTAAGATAACCCAAGCTATTAGAGTGGGAGTCTACTAGAAACTGACTAGGTAAGTGTTCTGTAAAATCAATAATATGCATTGTCTAGTTTCCGTGGTGAGCAATGCGTCTTTTTTTCTGCAGATAGGGGAAAGTGCCCCGTGAACGTTTAGGGGACGGTAAACAGCTAAAAATGACCAAAAAAAAAAAAACAACTAAAAAAAAGGAAGTAAAATCGCCTATTAAATTGAAATTGACTTAAACGTGTTCACAATTTCAATACCGGCGCGCTAAGACATTGTGTGTGTTATTCCATACAACCTACCTTCATCTTTAAA
>JAGDQP010053817.1:0-13473 GCA_022664845.1 Lepisma saccharinum
GTCTTTAATAGTTTCTTTTAGATTTTCACAACGTACTGTGTATGTCTGACATTTTAGTAATAAAACTCTTTTTTCGAATATTCGTTGTGTTTTATTATTTTGAACCCGACGATCGTTTCGTAAGCTTTTCTGCTCACATCGTCAGAGGATTTTGTGTGATGTTTAACATCAATCAAGATCCCCTTACTATGTAAGGAGGAAGGCTTACGGAACGCTCGTTATGTTCAAAATAATAAAACACAACGAACATCCAGAAACCCGTCCTGTTTTGTTAACGTTCTCTACGTAGATATTACACGCCAAAACCTGCAAGTGTTACTGATTTAAATCAAACTCAACATTTGGAAACAGCATTTGTTCAAACTCCTTAAAATGCTTGAGATTTGTCGCTGAACGAACAACTTGAGCCGAAAATTTAATGACTAATGTTTTAATAAAGCAAAGTTTGCCAAAACGAAACAACTTCCATAGACAAAGCAATAGCTGACCTATAACGGGCAACCAGAGACTAATTGGCGGACCATCTGCTGCTACAGGCATCGAACAGCAAACGATATTACAGCCCGCAGACCGCTGGAAATCACAGATCTATTCCTCGAGTACCACACGTAATCTCCTAGATTTGTCGGTAATTACTTGATTATTGATTTATTTATTCTTTATGTTTCAGACAATACTAAAGAACTTTTACACAGAAAATTTAGTAGCACGGTTGAGAATCGAACACGCAACCCTTGGAAGAATGATTTGATGTTTATAATCCTTCATGCACCAGTCAAGCGAGTTATGGTTAAAACCTATGATACACAAACAACTCACTTCTCTTAAATTTGTTTTAATTAATTGAAAAAATACAAAGGATTATTAATTTATTATTATTATTATAAGGATTATTATTTTGCGTTACCCAGCTGTTTCATTAGTTATTCGACGCATTCAATAAAAACAACACTGATTCATGTTTAATTATTTCGAGATAACGTTTATAAAAGAACTAATATAATATTGTTTATACAGGACACTTTTACGACCAATTTTCAATATTATGAACATGGCTCATTTGTGTGCATCTTGAGAAGTTTGTTTACTTACAAATAAATCGAAACATATTTTGCTAACTGTGAGCATGAGAACTATAAATTATTTTAGTAAACGGAAAGCCACATTTACCAGCGAGTATTTCTGTTTTAATTTTTTCTATCCTTTTTCTTCATGATATATTAATTAAACTAGATATACAAAGATCTGATTGATGACATTAGAAATTTGTGCATAACATCTTCCATCCTAAAACACGAGCTAAATTACCTTGATTGCTCCCTAATGAATTTTTAATTTCCTTCTTCCCTCTCTCGAGCTTTTTCTTCAAATGGTTGCCCAATTAGAGAAATGGCTGCTTGTATAACTCGATATACGCAATATATTTCTTACTCTAGTGAAGGCATACTGTTCAAAGATATTAATATTTGCAGAGTGCTAACGACGGAATCAAATTCTGTAAAGACATTACTTTCGCGTACTGTACAAGCAGTGTTTCTTCCAGGAGATTTCATTCGGTGGGGCTCGGTGGTGGGGGAAGTCACGAAAATTATAAATAATGCATGTGACATATTGACTTGAATGTTTCTAAAATTTAAATTAACAACAATGTTACTTAACAATATGTCGTATTTCCTTAGATTACCTCAAAATAACATGAACAATATCTATAGAATGTTCTAGAAACAAGTATTTCAGTACACCTATGAATAATACAATAATTATTAAGACGAATTCTTTTGAGGGGGCTGTTGCATGCCTGGAAGATGTTTCGGTCATTCTTTAGAAGCAATTTTAATATATTATGACGCTAACAGTTTCTCAATCAGTTGAAAACTGTGAGGAAAGTAGAAAATGTTGAAATGGTAATTGCAGAAAAACTTAAAACGAAAATTCCAGCTTGTTACTACTCAATAGATATTGGAGTCTAATGTACACTCGCAATGGGTTAATATTTTCGCAGTTTTACCTCAGACTTGTTTCACATATGCGCTATTGAATTGTTTTACTATGATTAGGATTTCAGTTTCGTTATTTCGAATATTGGTTTCTTTCGAGGATATACAAATACACACACACACATAGAGAGAGAGAGGAAAGAGTATGTTTACGTATAAAGGGATTTCAATACAATCTATTTCTTTAAAAAATCGAAAGGAAGACTTCCAGAATAAATTGCCTGGAATGGGAACAAGGATACAAGATTAAAAATACATGAGAAAAGGTTTTCTCGTTTCCTCCCACTTTCTTCATTCCACCAATTCCCCGATTATCATCCATTCAACTTTAGCCAAATTCACCTAAAGGCCTTAAAAATAAAATAAAATTTTTAATTCAGAATCGTTGAGCTGAGCGAGTTTGACCAGCTGTTGTTGATAGTCTTATGATAAAGCTCTTCTATCATGCCTACAAGGAGACCGTTAATGAGATCAAATCGAAACCTACCCTGACATTTTACAAGGAGAAACTACATTCTATAGAGATAATATACAAAATATCAGCTACCCATATCAACTGCAAGATACTGAGATAGGGGCTGAAATATTGGTCTAATTTACCAAAAGTGTATTTTTTGTGATTCAATCAAAAGCAGTTACTTCTGCTTCACTTCCGTCCTGAAATGAAACACTGTCGAGTTGTAGCGTAACATCAAACATCGCAACACTCCTCGCCACGGACGTATTTGAGGTGCCTGGACCCCCGACATTAATTTTTTTTTGTAAAATCCATATAATTTTGCGTATTTTTTCAAAATAAATGAATTTCCAATGGAGTTCCAACACTCTAAATACGTCCCTGGCGAGGGGCGAGGAGTGTTGCAGTGTGGGAGGTGACGCTACAACTCACTCAGCAGTGTTTCATTCTAGGACGAAAGTGAAGCAGAAGTGACGTCTGTTGATTGAATCACAAAAAATATTTTTGTACACAGTAAAAAGATGCCTGTGTTAATTCAACACTTTTCGGTGTCCGAACGTGTCGACATTTCTGTGTTAAATCAACACAAAACTCGGATTTGATTAGACATCAAGTGTTTGTCTGTCGCCATCTTGATCGCTTGCTTACATAGAATTGGAACACATTCTCAATGAATGAAAATTCTGATCCTTAATTGACAAATGGAAAAGTGATTGATGAATTACGTAAGACGTGCGAGTAACTTTGTGTTTAGGGTTCAGCAACATATTTTTGATTCCTGTACTATTTGAATCTGGTGTTTGTTTTTCTGTCGGACGATTTAGCCCGGACGGTAAGACGCTGAGCTTCTAACCTAGCAACTCATATACAAATCTCGCAGCAGTTGTAGATTTTTTCTTGCTGCTGGTACTGAAATAAACATGTGTTGTGTTGTTTTTACACAAAAAATAATAAACAAAAACTTCTTAAGGACGTTCTTTTCATAAACAATTCGTAGACCCTACTAAAAGAAAAAATAATTTTTTATATGCATGACTAAAAAGAAAACATGGGGCGCTCTCCTATATATAGTCACTTTATAAATTCTTCAATACTTTCCTTTTTAATCATGCATAAACAAAATTATTTATTACTTTTTTGTACGAATTATTTAAGAAAGATATGTCTTTAGAAAAATATTAGCCCCTATTATATTTTTTCGAATTATTATGGTGTTCGGATATTTTTTTCTCAAGCTAATGATTTGTGACATAAATTCTAAAGTGTTCTGCAGCCAGTCAAGCGCAACATCGTTGCAAGCTAGTAATTGTTTAAGGATAAAGAAGGTCATATGAAAAAAAAAATAATAAAATATGCTTTTAAAATATATAAATCTACAGAAATATATGAAAGTAACAATGGGATATTGTATTGTCGCCAGACTTACGTCACAGTTCAAATTTCGTCATTGTATGACGTCGGAAAATGAGTTAACGTTCCAAAATGTGAGGAAACATCGAACCATTGTGAATTAAAGAAAAGTATGTATAGAAATGGTATTCAGGCTGGGACACCCAAAATTGTTAACACTGGCATTTTTACTATGTACACTTCGACCAATATTCCAGCACATATCTCGGTACCTTGCAGTTACTATAGGCGGCTTATTTTTTGTGTATTAGCTGTCTATATATATGTTGTGTATTGTAATGGTTTTCCTATTGGATATATAAATAATATATATATTCTGTAATGGGTTTATAAGACGACGTTGTATACAATCAAATCCAAAATTAGTTTTACTCCGGCGAGACTCTTCAGTCGGTAGATTCGTAGTAGTTCTGTTCATGCGTAGTGAAGATGACGTCATAGAAGTTCCATCCAATCAAGATGCCTACTTGCATGTACCCAAACTTTGCGGATGAGGCTAAACTTGATATATATGAACCTTGCCCCGAGAAAATATAATTTCCTCAGGCGGGCTCCGTAAAGTCACACAGACAAAAGAGGTAAATTGAAATTAGTTTATTGAACTAAAAGTTGATAATGTTAGTAAATTAGTTCTTTTCCTACTTCTAAGTACATTTAGATACATTTTACATCCTCAGGTATTGCATATGCCTTAGCTATCTCATATTACCGCTTTACATTATCAATGAGAATATTTATATTCGCATTCTAACATTTTGACGTGTTTAAGAAATAGTACCATAACTTCTTTGCAGACATATTTCCACTGAAAAGGTAAAAGGTTGATTGCTTTAATCTACTTAGAACCACAATATAAAATAATTCCGCCATCTAACATGCTCCAATTAAGCTTGCGATGTTCATCTTGCAGCATCGTAACACTTCAATAAACAACATAGTCTCAATGCTTACTCAGACACGGTACAACTTGTTAGTAGCGATTATATGAATGCACAACTACGATTTGTGTACATTAGATTAGTTTATAAATAATCAATTTACGTTAGTTTCTTGGTAATTAGGTTAGTCTTTGCATGGTTAGTTTGCGGTACAAAAATAGTAGGTTAGTTTGTATATTCATTCATACGTATTACAAACTTCAGCTTCGCTAACTACAAAACATGGCTTCAGTTTAGCTGTTGCATCCAGAGGTTTGGCCTACCCATATCAAGCCCCTATCTCGGTACCTTGCAGTTACTATAGGCGGCTTATTTTTTGTGTATTAGCTGTCTATAGGACGCTGATTCTCTTAGAAAATTTAAGTATAGGTTTCGATAGGATCTCACTGATAATCTTCGTGTAAACTGTGCTTGCCTGAAAAAGTCGTTACAAATTATGCGCCTTAAACATGTCTCTGTGTTTACAACTGAAAAATAAACAACAGTCCCAAGGACAAGACCAAAAACCGGTTTTTGATACATCCAAATTTGGCGTCTTTCGATAACACCATCTCGGAATGAACTTACATATTAGTATATATTTACAAAATTTTACTTTCTTTCTGCATGTTAAACTACTAGTGAAAAACCTATTTCCCTACAAGCTGGCAACTTTAAATCAGTTACAATTTTTAGCATAAATCTACGAAGCCAAAACGCACTGAGTGACGTGGGGATATTATTCCGTCAGGCTATGCAAAATACTCCCCGAAAAGTTCAGAAGTAGTAGTAGTAACATATAGGACCCTACAAAACACTCGACTGATTAAAAGTATCCCGTTTAATGTAGGTACAAATACCCTGAAAGAAATCTCGAATACATGAAAAACATATAATTTAAATCGATACTGGAAAGATATCATAGCTCTGACATTAATGCGACACTGTCAATTACTTCTTTTGTAGATTTCAAACTCAACCAAGGCACAATATTCACTACTCTCTCCAATTCAGCAAAGAAATTTAAAAATTCAGATTTCTTTAATTAACTTTATCACGTGTTCTCACAGTGAGGAAAATAACATAACAGAAGATTTTTTTTTTTACATGTTCCGCGGCAGAATACCTGGTAACTATCCCTTCAGAGAAAACCATATACAGTCCGAAAACCCAAGTTATTAATTCAGTATATTGGATTCCGATATAGCTTGCGCCCTCGGGCGTTACGTTTAGATGTTTAATTGTCTGCGGTTGAATGAAGAGTTGAGCTATTCCGCCAGGAGGCAGCACAAGTGCCTGACGACACAGGATTGGTTCAAACGTTCATTAAAATTAACGAGCTTTTTTTTTCCTGTTTATGAGCAGCTCCTGTATAGAAACTAATTGTTCTAAAGTAGAACAGCAAAACGCATTCATGAGGAAACTGCGCAAAATGAAATAGAGAAACGATCAACTATAATTTAACATAAAAGGACACACGAAAACGAAACTAATTTTTGTTACTAAAATCAAGAAGTTTAATCGAATAACCAAATAAGTGCCATTCAAGTTTTTAAATATTAAATGTTCTGATATCGAAGTGATCTCTCTCTCAAAAAAATGGAAAAGGAAGAAACAATTTTGTTTTGAATATTAAACTATTATCTTTCCGAATGACTATGATACATTATACTGCACAAATAAGTGTTCTAATATTTTAATGTCAAATATGCGAGTATATCACTAGATGGCAGCACGAATCCTTATTTCTATCCACTTGATTCGTTTTCTTTCGGTAAATCATTTGGTGACAAATTAGTTCTCTCAATAAAACAAAGTTATTGCAAATTAATGACTGAACAACATTTAAGTAATACGCTAGAAAGGAGAAAATAATCACTATTTATTAAAATATTTCGGATACGGCAAAGCTACGCACTTCTTTAACATCTTACTGACACATCTAAAACTACTTGCGTTTAAAACATATCTGGGTCACTGACACCCACTAGATACTCTTATCCGTTTTTGTAAAGAAAAAAAAATATTTTTTTTTTATTAAAATTTTAGAAGTAAATATGGATAATTCGCATTGATATAAAACTAAAAATTATACATAACATAGGTTTTCTTGGAAACATAACCAAAGCATTACACATGATGCGGAACAATATCTTTAAGCAAAACATTTTGTTAATTAGAAAAAAATTTTGTTTTCAGTGTTGCCATTATACTAAAACAGGATAGTACATTTGAGAAATCAAGCAAAATACTATTCATAATGTATATTAAAAAAATCTTGCCAAAACGTTACAATTACATTTTTTCATATGGCTGATTAGAAAGAAGTTTAGTAATAAATGTACGAAATACTTTCATATTTGCTGGATTCATAATCATTGTCTTCACGACTTGTGTCATCAATGTCACTCACAAAAAAGAGTCCTCTAAAGCTTTATGAATTTGTTCCTCATCCATCGTTCACGAAAGCACCAAAAACTGCAAAAGGTACAAAATAAATACGACTTAAGACACAACTGGGTGCTGAGGACCCACTAATGCTAATAGCACGAAAATAATTGTTGAAGCACGACCAATTCAAACATAGACTACACAGAAAAGCCTTTTGTTTGTGGTTACGAAAAAAAATGTTACGTGAACAAATGTTTGTGTAAACGAATTAAATTGCTAGCACAGAAAATAAATCAACGCCGAACAGAAATAGAACGGAAGTTCCAGTATTTTGTAGTCTGGCACTCTACCTTATATATTTTTATTGTCATAATCAATATACAAATCAGAAATTTGTAACTATATTTATCATTAATTCACCACTCTAATACAGTTTCTAAACAATTTCTGCTTGTGTTTCATTTGTATTTCCTCATACCTACATAATATATACTGTGTTAGTCATCAGATGAAATATCTGAATCAGGTCTTTATAGAAATTGTATTTGCTTAAAAAGCAAAAGCAATTTCGATTGTATTTCAACATTTCTGCTCTAAAATAATGTACAACGTTTGTAGTATTAACCAAAACATTACTCTTCTTACAGGTCTTGGAAAAACTCTGAATTCAGGGAAATAAAAGTATTTGCTCAGATGAATAACGTTGAAAACTCCCTCGAGAAATACGCATCATTATTTTGACATACTGATTCCATATTGGTTTACTATCGCTACAATTTACAATTCTATGCACAAGATTATCATTTTCCCCACTTTTTTTCACATAATGCATGCTGAGTTATATATTTTGCTGCTAGCTTATCATTAGTGAGGTAAATATTATACATTACTTTGAAACCAATTCCAAACCGGTGTGGCCACCTGCTTGATTCTGCTAGATTTGCTCAAATTAATCTGCAATCTTTATCCTTACTGACTTTTTGAACACCCAGTACATGTTTTTCCTTAGCGTTTTGCAAATATATATATATATTTCACTGCCCATAGATCAATTTTCGTTTTGCTTTTTAAAGCATATACAATTTCTATATTCAGATATCTCATCTGATGACTAACCCAGTACATTTTGTGACAGTTCTAACTCTATTCTCTTCAAAATACTAATCATATGTTGTCCAGCGATTGTATCAGGACAAGCACAAATCATTTGCACTGTCCTGTTTAATAATAGGCCTTGTGCTTTCCTGTCTTTTAAATTAAGACTTCCTTGCGACAAAGGTCTGAATTGTGTCTCTAACCTGTCCCAATATGGTATGCGTGCATTAGGTATTTGGGACTCCATTTTGACTTTCGTCCAAGATTTTTGGCATCAAGACTTGCATACGCCTTACCAGACATTTGGTCAGAATCTTACAATCGGTGTTTAATAGGAAAATTTAACGAAAATTATTATTTAACTAAGATTTTTCTTCTTTGGGAATTAACACACCAGTAGACTCAGCATAGACCAACTCGATCATTCAACTTCTTGATATATGCAAGCCCTCCTCATTTTCTCGGGATTGGGACGGGCACGAAGTTGGGCTCAATAGCCCTCCTCCCCCCAGCTCCAAGTATCTGCTCAAAATAAGAAAATTTTGACGCTAAAGCGTCATACCAAGAGCAGTTAACATGGGTACCACCATCATTTCCCACTAGGAAGTCCACTGTGCTCCCTCTACCATCGACATATTCTGCAATGATTCAAAATGCGCATTCCGGGAATCGAGCTAGATGCGCGAATAGTGGATATCATGCGAATCGTCCCAAATGTCCTTTCTGCACGAGCGGGGAAAACACCGCGGTTTTAACGCGAACAACCCGCGCTTTCTAACAAAACCCATGCTTTTAAATGTGCATGCCAAACAGCGCGGAGAAAACACTCGTGTAGACACGTACACTTAAAAGCATGGGTTTTGTTAGAAGATATGGTTGCTCGCGATAAAACCGCCGTGTTTTCCTCGACGCTTGTGTAGAAGGGACTTAACAGTGTTCTTTAGTGAGGAATCATTCTTGCCTGGTCTCTAAAGATAAAGAAGATACACTCTCTCCCATCCTGACTGTAATTAAAGATCATGATTACGCTCTGACATGAGAATGAAATAGGATGCAATACTAGTTTAGAAATAACAAAGATGATTTGGAAAGGAATAAAACATATAACCGAATAAAAGAAAACATAATACAGATGTTTCAGGACGTGATTAAATCGCTCAGTGAATTCAACGGTTTTGTCACACAATTATCATGTTCGGTCTTACAAGCATGGAATATGAAACTGTGGATTACATACAAAACACATGTTTAAGGGACTGTCACTGATCTGTCCTTCATCCTTCATCCTACAACGTTAAAATGTTTTGTCCAGTTGCTTGAAAAAGTCAGAAAACTAGCTGAATTGAATGCGGCTAACCAAAATCAGTTTCCAAAAATATGCAAGCAAAGAATACGAAGAAATGCTCTCTGCTATTATGCAGGTTTACATTGCGACTATTATTGAGATTGAAATTGAGAATGTGTATAATACACGTAGTAGAGCAAATATCTCTCATGCTTAAATACTTTTGGAAGCTGAAGGGTTTCTGAGTTTTGTTAATCACGTTCCATTCAACTAGTTTCTGACTTTTTCCAGGCAACTGGACGAGAATTTTTAACTGTGTAACCGTTACAATAGTTGCTAGTAAATTGATGGAATAGTTTTGACAATTACTTAAGACATTCGTTAGTTAGCAACGCTACAAAGAAAATAAGAACATAAAAACAGTTGAAATTTGTCCAGAAACAATGAAAAATAGCTTTGAAAATATACAAACAATTTAATTTAACTTCCTCTTACTTCTTGTTGTCTACTATAAAGCTAAAATGAATCTCAATTCTTAAGTCTTCATGTCCGGTCGCTTTCCAGCAGAATAGAATGTTTTCTACACAAATATTTCAATATTGATGCACCTTTAAAAGACCTCCAAGTTTAGCTAACCTAATATAGCCTAATCTAAGCTACCCCTCAAAGTGTTGAATGAACCGGGACAGTATAGAAACGCAGCCCTTTCCTCTTACCTGGTGAGCGGCTCCTGTAAATTTATACTTTACACTACGACGTAGTCCAAAGATAAACGTTTTGGTATAAAACGTGTGAAACAAGTCATAGTTGTTTGACTCTTAATGCAAAACATAATTTACATTTTTTACAAAGTCTTCATATAAATTAATGCACTTATCGTAGCGTGGTACCCGTTTTTCTATTCTGTTGTCGGACTCAGTTGCCATGAAGTTCTTCAGCTATTCAGTGACAGCTTATTTCAAAGTGTGTTCATTTGATAAAAATACTTTCATCTGGAAAAGAAGTGATCATGGCTGGGTGGCAAATCAGGTTGAAAAGTTCGACAATTTCCAAAGCAAAACGTCGCAGCTGTCCTTGAGCTGTTCCAGCCCAGTGCGGGCGAGCATTATCGTAAATGAAAACGATGCCACTAGACATATACTGGTAACTGGTCATTTGTTTTGTATGGCTAAATGCGCCCGTAAAGCGTCTGACAGTAGGCTTTTGCGTATACATTGCCCCCTCTTGACATGAAATCAAACAACCACACGTGGTACCTCACATTTCGCGGGATTTTCAATACCAAGGCCCCAACTAGACAAAAGTTTACAGAATCTCGCGGTTTGGCTCATACTAAGCTAGAAGCATTCAGTAGTCTTGTTTTTCAGTGATGGTGAGGGCCAGGTTTTCTGCCAGACTCTCCCAATGGAAATGCCACCCTTCCATATCGTCGAGTACCCAATTTTTTACTGTTAAAAATCGATAGAAAATGCAAAACTCTATACTTGCACCCCCTAACTTTAGCTTTACACCCCCAAACTGAAGATCTTGGCAGAATCTCTGGTTGGAACCCTCTGCTGGGAGTAACGTTCTATATTTCTGAATAACCCTCGCATAAACTTTCATGTACTTGTTGAATTATTCGGCAGTGTATTATTTGACAGTTCGCTGCTTTTGCTGCTTGTGAGCATAAAAAGGAATTCTGTGATTACACTTTTCAAAACAAAGAAGAAATGTTTATAAAAAGAAATAGAGAGGAGAAACGAGCATTCGTATTTTTTAATTACAGTGGTGTTAATTAAGTACACGAAAATTTTATGTTTCCTCATGGCGTCTCTCACTTTTAATTTCTGTATCGCTCGCAGCATCAGAGGGAGAATCCTTTCTCATCTGTGCTGGATAGATGGCGGAAGAGTGAGAACATACACACCGGGAATAAAACAGACACTGGGGGTAAAATTGTTTGGATAAGCTGACGGTTGAAAAAAATCAAATTAAACAAGGAAAAGAGCGTAATTTACTTAATATTATTTCACATGCTGTTCAAAAATGTAATGACAGAGAAAAGTTTGTTTCACCGCATGTTTTAAGTCTATTCCTTACAATAAGTAGTAAGTACCATGGAGTTTTCCCATTCCTTACATTTCCACGGCTCATTTCAAATCGGTGCGTTTCTGACGGCTCTCTCTTATGTTGACTTTATTGAGATCAAGCAATAATTCAGTAGCTCAATTACTTCTACGTAGCCTAGTCGGTAGCGCGCTCCATTTCAGTGTGAGCGTGTTTGAGATCTAAAATTGTGTTTATAATCATTTTGTAATATTGTGTATTTCTCTCTATTTTGTATTTGGGTTCTTTTCAAAGACGAAACTGCAACCGAAGAAATCCTTTCTTTGGTCTGTGACTCTGTGGCAAGAATTTGGGTACCATATATATATGTGTGTGTGTGTGGTCTCATGTCCCCCTCGTCCTGCTACAGAAAACCAGAGCAGAAAGAGGGTTGGAAGGAAGAAGCAAATGGACAGTAAAAGAACAGACAAGGCAGTGAGAAGTGACCCTTGAGTACTGAAACAAGTGAGTCTCGTCTATAATCGGTGTGTGTATGTGTATATGTGTCGGCGGCATTGTAAATACAAACGTAATTGTGAATATATCTTCCATCTTTTGTATATAATACGTAATCAATATATATATTGGGTCTATCCCCATTTATGTATTTCAATCAAGTACTCCAGCAGCTTCCGTGTACGGAACATTAATGGTCCTCCTAGGGCCGGATCGAAGAACTCGAATCGGCGCCAACTGTGGGCTGGAGTGCTTTCGTGTGGTGAAAGACATTGCCACTATTCGGGACTCCGTGCTTTTTCGTGTTTCGTAGTGCAAGTTGCGGCTTGATTAACGTAATCCGTCCGTGTCTATCAAAATTCGTGGTTTATCGGAATTCGTGCATGTTTACTTGTGAAGAGACATGGAAGCTTTGTCAGCCAAAAAGAGAGCGCTCAAGGCGAAAGTGACTAGACTGGAAAATGCAGTGTCCAGTTTAGATACGAGCAATGTGTCGGCCTTTCAAATTCACAAAGACAAGGGGCAACTACTATTTCGTGAACAAAATCAGCTACTCGATGATGTGTCATTAGTGTGTGATGACAGAACATTTCAAAGTGAAGAAGAAGAGCTTGCCAATATTGATGCTAGACTGACAACTGTGTGTGTGAATTTAACCCAAATGGGATCAGCGGGTACGAACCCCCCTCCCCCTTCTTCGGAATCAACAAATGGAACATTGAAGCTTCCAATTCTTGAACTTCCAATGTTCGACGGTAACATGTTACAGTGGTTGGAATTCAAGGATTTATTTGTGGCATCAGTGCATAGCAACAATAATCTAAGTGGTGCTCAAAAACTTCAATACTTGAAAAGTGCGTTACGTGGTGAGCCGTCTCAGCTCTTGTGTGCCATCCCTACAGCAGATGCAAACTACACTGAAGCATGGGACATACTACAATCGCGGTACCAAAACAAGAAGGAATTGGTGAATGCAATATTAAAGCGTCTGGTTTCTCATCCTCCCCTCATGCAGGAATCAGCCACAGCCCTTCGAAAACTCATCGATACAGTGAATGAAAGTGTACGATCTCTAAAAGTGTTAGGATTGCCGGTCCAGTACTGGGATGCTGTGTTGTTATTTCTGACAACAGAAAAGTTGGACCAAGCTTCGAGAAGACAATGGGAACTTTCCCAGCAGAACAATGAAGAACCAAAATCCAGTGATTTAACGCAATTCATTGATCTTCGCGCGCGCGCCCTGTCAGCCAGTGGCGTAACAAACAAAATGTCAAGCCCTTCAAGTGTCAGACTCGGGAGCAAAACAATGTCTTTCCACAATGTGATTTCTCAGCCGTGCGAAAAGTGTGCCCAAAAACATCCATTATTCAAATGTGT
>JAGDQP010053819.1:0-13472 GCA_022664845.1 Lepisma saccharinum
AGCAGAACTCAGTTGCATCCAGCAATATTATGTTGTATATTTAATGCAGTTTGCTTATTTTCTTACAATAAGAAAAGGTTTTAATTAATTGTTTAATTATAACCATCCCAGCAAGCCAGGAGACATCGGCATTTGGTCGGCGAAAGTTGACCGACGAGTGAGCCAACGGGCGGCCTGACGTGGGGTTTTGAAAAATCCCGACGAGAAGCCAACGTCGGCGGGCGGGTTTTGGGCGGAGTTACGCTTCGATTACGACCCCAACGAGGCCTGGAAGATGGCCCGACGACCAAACGCCACTTATGGATCGCGCCGTCGGGGTCGTCATTTGGCTTGCTGGAGTAGCTCAGTGGTAGAGCGTTGGCGTAATATTCGAGAGGTCATGGGTTCAATCCCAGCAGCCGACAATCCTGCGTGAGGTTTTTCCAGGGTTTTTCTCAGTCACACTAGGCAAATGCTGGGATGGCATCTACAACTGGTCGACACCTTCCCGCATCCTTTCCCCTCACCTATCCCGACCTGAGCCTTAGATGCTTAAAGACCATAGATAAAATTCAAAATTAATTACAACTAAGCTATTTGAAGAAAAATATTTAAATTGGAAGAACGAACTGATTGAGAAAAAGCATTATTGCTTTTTAATTTCGAAAAATATTATTGTTAGTAGTAGTAATAGGAGAAGTAGCTGCATTCATTAAGTCGCGAGCCCGAAACTTTAAAATGGAAGAAGTTAGTCCAATGCACAGGACCTGCCCCACGAAACATCAGCAGATTCAAAACAACAGTATATATCAATCACCCTACGCTTCAAACAGAAAAACAACATTAAAAGTAGTCCAATTTCTATTCCAAAAAGTTCATCTGAAATAAGTGATCACATCTTTCAATCAATCAATAAATTTACCGAAGGCCCGCAGCGCCCCCAGGATGGACTTCTGGCTGGCTTAGGCCACTTCCGTCCTGTGAGAATAATTTAAATTGTAAAATAAAGATTAACAATGAAGGACATGATTGCATCTCGAAAGATGTGATTACATCTTCCATTGCTAATTTTAACTATTTAACCAAAAGAATGTCAAAGTAGAACATAAGACTCTTATGTATCCCTATGAATTACGCACTATTTCTGCACGAGTAATTTAATCGAAAGTAATTACGTATCAGAGATTGTCATGCTCAATAATATTACCGATGATGTCACCATCAGAATATGCATTGCACACTCAACTCAGTATGCATTCTATAATGAACAGCCTGCCCTCTGTAGTTCAACTGCGTTACTGTATTTCTCGACCTCATTTCATGTCTCTTTCCGCTGCTCATTTTTGCTTAGTGGTAATTAATTCATATCCAAGTAATATTCAATGCTTGTTTTGGAAATCATTGAAAAAAACAACAACATGTTCTTGTATTTACATATTGAGTTCAAGTACTGAACAATACGTTTGTATTTATTTGTTTAAAAACAATGGTTAGTGTATTAAAATTAAAATATTCATGTTTAACAACTTTTTTTTTTTTTCTAATTTTTATTCTGATCACCGTCGTTTGCTGTTGAATTTTACATAGGCTTCTTTCCTATTCGTTTCGTTTTTTTTTGTGCAACGACAACGTATATAAAACGTGAAGCCATTGAGTTAACTACTTGTACATCATTATGATGACTAGGTATTCTTCCAGTAGGTCCTTGACGGAAAGCTTGGCTACCTCCTTTTGTCGTGATGTACAGCTTTCCTTTATGATAGCTACATGATGAAAATTGGTGTTCTTCCCGAATGCAAATTCTGACCCAAAGGTCTCTGTGGCAAGGTTAACCGATGGTTGCTTGCCATTGCCTTCAATCGGATGAAGTTGACGTCCTAAGGATGATTGGGAACGGAGACACCTACAGTATATTTCCATTATGTCAAATAATGCTCCTGTCAAGTTTGGTGCTGCTACGTCTAACGTAACATATGTAATTAAAAAATAGAAATTAGGTTGGTAACAGTGGCAAGTGGTGACGTGGACACCTACAATATTTTTCTATTGTATGGAATGATATTTATACCAAGTTTGACGCAGATAGGATTAACGGAATGGAAGCATTTCGAATAGGTGATTTAGAAAAATGGATTGGCAACACTGAACCACTGTACTAATCAAGACTGTTCCGGCTGCTCTGAGTAAGTCTAGACAAGACCTTTCCAACAACACATCAGTCACGTCTATACACCTTCTGGCTCATGAGATATTTTCTAGACATAGATTGGCAACATTGACAATGGAATGCTTGGGGACGGAGACACCAAGAGTAAGTTTCCATTGTATCAAATAATGTTATGCCAAGTTTGGTGCTTCTACGCCTAGCATAATGGAAACAATTTGAAAACATGATTTTTATAGAAAACAAGCTGGCAACACTGTCAAGTATTGGTAACGTCAACACCCACAGTGTTTTTTATTATGTAGAATAATATTTATGTCAAGTTTGGCGCAGATAGGCCTAACGGAATGGAAGTATTAGGGACAAGTGATTTAAAAAAGAGGGGGATGCCAACACTGAAACACTATACTAATAAAGGTAGTTCTGGTAGCTATGATCTAGTCTAGCCAATACCTTAAGAATCTTTCTACACCTTGTAGTTCCTGAGATTTCATTTCGGCACACGGACAGACGGACTGAGTGGAATTATAACGTCACTTTTGCCATAGCTTTGCTATCAAGGGACCTAAGGGGGTGGGGGTACGTTCAAAATCCATCTGCTACTGTCGAGATAGTATGCGGGAGGGCCATGGCTGTTTTGTTGATAGCTTAATTCGGGAGCTCTTGGTTGCAGTTTTAAATGTGGACTACGACTCTTTCTTTCTTTTCGTTACAATGTTGAAGAGTCAACCTTAAACTTAAAATGCATGTCATTATAAAAGTTGTATAGCTGTAGTAATACACTCTAAAGAATTTTCCAGTTCTGCTGGATAAGTTTTCAGGTTTACTGCAGAACATCCAGCCATTATATCCAACAAACCTGATTTTTTTTTTTTTTTTTTTCTTAAACTTAACCTCAATACCGAGCAGCCGTAATTTAGTTGATAGAGCGTTTGTCTTCGGATTCGGGGTGATCCTGGGTTAACTCTGATGAAAGATCTAACCTTGACGGCAACTGCCAAAGAACAATTAGTAGTGAAGCTATCAACATCCTTCTGGAACTTTCAACCCGCAATAGGCCGCGGTGGGTCAGTAGTAGCTCAACTCTGGCGCTTGGGGGTCGTCGGTTCGATCCCAGATCATGTCATGTGCGCTTTGTGGTGGACAAACACCATGTGCGTGGGTTTTCTCAGGGTTCTCCCACTTTCTTCATTCCACCAATTCATCTCATCATCATCCATTCGGTCTAAACCAAAGTTGCCTAAAGGCCTTAAGTAAAAATTCAATTCAATTCGAACTCAGACGTGAGCTAAATGACATCGCATGACGGAGTAAATTAGTTTTGTCTCAAGTAGTCAAGGTCTATCATATAGTTGGGTCACCACTACAAGAATGGCATAAAGGTGATGGTTCGGGGGCCACTTTGACTCTTTCAGCAGATTTTATAATTGATATGCCAGGGCTTCCTCTATCTTGAGGCCTTCATCACACACGGCCAGTGATTCCGCCAGAATCCCACCTTGTGGGGGTGTTACCTCCCAAATTCTCAAGAACATCCCCCAACTTAATTTTTTTTTTATCAAAAATTGATAGAAACTCCACTTACACCCTCCCAATTTTGACTTTACATTCCTCCATGCCCACGACACATATACTACATATTAAAAAAAAATATGTGTAACTCACACAAAATTCCCTAAAGAAAGAATCAGATCTCGCCCGTAAAAACAATGATGAAACTCTATCTATGTACGGTATTTTAGCATCAGCAGAAAGTAAGGATGTGGAGGCATACAGACAAATATCAGCAACTACTGTTCCCCAAATTATAATAGTTCATATCGCTTTATTTTCAACGAAAGAACTACAAATTCACCTTGAAATGCAACTATTAATTTTAAGCTGAGATGCAAAATGGTTCTTGAGGGCAAAGCAAGTAAATTGTCCACGATCAATTTCAACGTGTTTATGAATTCATCCAATTATAATTTAATTAAGGATTATAATTCACAAAAACGGTGAAATAGCACCATCTCGCGTCTTGAAACGACTATTTCATCTTTAATGTTAATTAGTATTTCTAGACTGTCCGCAGCGGCGCCAACCGACATTCAGCTACGTGGGTAGAATCCACATTCCTGAATGCACATATGAGCTAGAAAGGAAAGAAGGACGTATGTGAAACGAGCACATTAAAGCACGGAGGGGGTGGAGAGGAAGATGCCATTTCATGTGCCAAAATCTCAAAAGCTCACTTCGTGCTTCTTTTATGAAAGAAATTCGAAATTGCGTATGGCATTGCTTCCAAATGCCATTGGAAAATATTTTTTAATATGTTTCCTCCTGTCATTTTAATGCATTCATTTAATATTTCTTCCACATTCTCAACCGTTGTACACGTTTATATTTTTCTCTCTTGCAGAGTACATCGTGATATGTTCAATATTAAATCTTTAACATACGTATGGTTCTCCAGAATGTTAATTACATATACGTATATTCCTTTCGTAAGAAGGGTGCACCGAGCTCTACGTACCGATACTGGAGTAAATGCTTAGTGACGAAACATAGACGCCATGTCAAATATTCAAACTCGTTTGTCCACTTCCAGTCTAATCCAATATGGACAAAATTTTCAGTTTCAACTCAGTTTGATACGTTTCTTATCGCTGTGCGGACAGTTTTCTGATTTAAGTCTTAATTCCTGAGTTATTCATAGAATATACCGTACTCTGCTTATTATAGAAAATACTGCAAATATTTTTTTTATGTATTTTGCAAGAATTTATTAAGACAAATTTAAAATGGGCCGCACAGCGATATCAAGCGTACAAATTGTGTTAGAACCGAAAATTTGGTCCATATTGGTTTAGACTGGAAGTGGACAAACGAGATTAAGTGTCCTCTGGCTTCATATATTTATGAATTTTTCAATGGCAGCAGTCAGTCCAGTATCGCTTTTAGATAGAGGTCATTGGAAGGGTGTTTACCTCTTGTTTACGTTTTCTATTTTATGGATTGAACGCTGAACAGTCACCTTGTGGTCTAAGCTTGTCAATATGACAACAAATCTCTCAGTGATTACACTTCCAAAGGCAGCACCGATAGCGATTCAAACTTCTTGCAAACTTGCGTCAAACTCGTCATGGCAAGTCTAAAGCTTGAATCATACTTTCTAGTTGACACCTGGCAAACTTGTCGTATAAAACTTCTTACAGTAAGCGTGAAATATTCTTGCGAAGTGGCAATCAAGCTTGACATAAGTTGGATGCTATGTGGGAGTGACGAAGAAGACAGCGATCATGGCCTTAGTAGAGGTAACTGGTAAACCAACTAACTCTATGGGTTACGAAACTCGTAAGCTCATCGCCGCAGTAACGAACATTTCTCATTGTATTATATCCCGGGCAAAATCAAGACAGCTGACATGAAGCCAGATCACGAAGACCCATCTGACGTGAAACTTAGGAAAACGACAGTTATGATGACCACCAGCAGAGTTTGAACCCGCGTCCCTTCCCATTGCCTATCCGAAGTCTGCCAATTGAATCACTGCGGTTGGGTTTAGCTTTGTATGTAAATGTGTAGACAAAAGATAATATGTAAAGATAGCAATTTCATTAAGGAATCGAATCGATATTTTTTTCGGATCTCAAAAGAATCCGATTAAAAGTTCCGGATTTCAAGTATCGGCTTCGAATCTCCGATTCAGTTCTACATGTGCTTATTATCTCAGATTTGAACTTAGAGCTTTGTTACCAAGAGGTTCGGGTTTCAGGCTGCGAATAACATTTTGGGTCTCAGATATGGAACCTAACGTTCGTAATTTTGGACTTGGATCCAAATTATCCCATATTATGTTTGAATACATATGGGATTTCGAACTCAGGCCCAACACTACGGATCCCGTATATTTGGATGTGAAATTTCGGATTTGAGATGCAAATTTAACGTTTCGAATTTCAAGTTTCGAATCCCCGATCCGGACAGGATGTTCATAATCACAGGTTCATAGGATCCAGAATTTCGGATATGCGGATCCAGATTGAAACTTACGAATCTTTGATAAAATGTCGATTTCAAGTTATACATCTAAGTTTAGGATATAAAGTTTTGAATATCGGTCTGAGATAAAATTTATATCAAGAATTCGTACGAAAAATTCGATTCTTGGACTTGCATCCGGTTATTAATTTTAGCTTCGTGTCCAAAGTTTTAGGATTAAGGATCCGAATTTTCAATCTTAAGATAGAAACAACACCGAATGCATGTCTTAATTTTTCGGCAAATAAGGAATTCAAGGGAGCGTGTGTGGTGGAATTATAGTAGCTTGAAGCTTGCTCAGGCCTAAGTAATTAATTACTTAGCCTATTCTGTGCGTCACAATGTAATTAAAACCCTTCAAAGCACACTTTCAACTTATGATGATAAACGTTAAATTTTGACAACCACTTGCAGTATAAGACCATACACTGAAATAGTAAAAATCATGTGGTTGGTATTTAGTATTGTGTAAGACACCTTCTAGCCCAGCAAAGTGCTGTAAGTCCATGTGGCACCGATTTCATAAGTCTTTTAGAAACCTCCGAAGAGACGTTAAGCCATGCCGTTTGGATAGTTATCCACAGGGCTCTGAAATTTTATAGCTTTAGGTACGAATGTACCACACCGCATAAATATTCATGTTGGGTTCATGTTGGACGAACCTGGTGCTCACACCATTCTTTGGAACTATCCAGAATGCTCTTTACACCAATTCTGGACAACTTGAACCCGATGATACAGGACATTTTTTCTGAAATATCCCGTTGTTGTGGGGATACATGAAGTCCATGAAGGGCTACAAAGTCATCACGTAGTGCAACGTAGAGTTCACTGGTCAATGACGTGCTTAGGAGGATCAGCGGCTCCAACGGATAACACGTCCCTCATGCCGGCATGGAACTACCATCTACCTGCACGGTGCCTTGTTGATAACTGGGATCCATGACCTCATGAGGTCTGCACCACACCCAGCCATCCTACTAACAGTCCGAAATATCTCGTCCTACGAGCCTTCGCATCATACCACATCTTGCCAGTTCAGAGTCCATTTATAGTATTCACAACCCTAGATCAAACGTTGTGGCAGGTGTTGAGGTAGGTCTTCAGCTCACAGATACTTTCTGGTGGGTTTTATGTTTCTTTATCCTATAAAAGCTAACGCACGTTGCAATGACATGCTAGATAAACATCTGGTACCTTTTGCGTTTAATGTGGACGTGATGTGAGCCAATGCCACTTGCCTGTTACCAAAGACAACTCTACATAAACGCTACTGGTATGGTTATTAAATACCTTCGGTTGGCCCATGGTGGGTACCTTCCATGAAGTATTCTTGATAGAGACGTGACAACATTGCTTTTAGGAATGTTGAACGTCCACGCAACTTTTGAAATGGAAAGTTCAATTTCACTGGTACTCACTATCTTCCTCCATTTGAAACCCCACTGATGCACGTTCCTTCCTATAACCATACTGACCTGGTTCAACCTGATTCACGACATAAGACCTCAAAACCGATCAAGGTCTTCTCTTCACCCAAGATTTCACGAGACCGCGGCGCCCCTTATTAATTTCCGTACTGTTATCCCATTACTTTTAGCATTTGAGTGTATGTTACACTGATGGACAAACTACTTGACTGACTCAATAGATCAGATACGTACGGAATACCAGTGAAGTAACTATTTTCACTAATATACGTATTTCACTCCTTTGAGGCCAGTTAAACAGAAATATAGTATTATTACAGGGTTCACTTTACTTTATGATCAGAAAAAAATAATACAAGAAATGTGATATTTCCAACGTGTGTGGAAGTTTTGAACCATAAAAGTGTGAAATTATGGTGAAAGAGTTGTTTGCATGTGGGGGGGGGGGGGGGAGACGAGTGGAATAAGTGTTAAACAATACTTGTCATGGTTATAATGAAAAATCTAATCTTACTTTAACTAATCCGTCTTCGCTCTCGACATATTGGCCGTCATTTTAGTAGCAAAATACGTGCCATTTATAACACAAAGTAAGGCCAATTAGTATTTCTCCACATGCCGCCATGTTTGTTATGTGTTGATTAACCCTAGTCCATATTTAACGAAAAAATAATGGCACGTAGCTTTTCGTAACACTTTTTTTTGGATTGCTTACTGTCGCTAGATATTTATAGAAGTGTATGTGATAATTATTTGCAGGGAAATGAGCGGAATAGAGTGTACATATGACTCAATAGCTTGTGAAAGCTGCGGGCCATAAAGCAAAGTTTATACATTAATATAATCCAGAAAATGGTGAAAATATAATGAAACCTAACTTCATTGATTCCCTCTAGGTGGCAGCATGTTGAAATACTCATGAATAAGATGATTTATTTAATGATAACCAATAGATGGCAGTATTTTACTTTGCAACCTAGTAAGGCGTTTACCAAGTAAACATGTGATTGCTGTTATCTTTATTTCAACGATTTATATTTAATTTATATTTTATCAGAATAACTAGTTCATTAATAAACAGAAAAAAATTTTATTTTAAGAAACAAAAGTCTGTAAGTTACGTCTCTCATTTAAACACTAAGCGCAAAATTCTATATAATACACAAAACAAAATAAAGCTGTATATTCAGAAAGAATTTGACGCAAGTTGTGTACCCTGTAAATTTTAAAATAAATACGAGAAAAAAATGTCTCTCAGAGTCACATGAACAAGGTCAGTTGAATATTACGCAAACTCATAAGAACGAAACATCACTATTCATAGCAATTCACAGTCCTCTTTAATGCTCTCAAGCTCTCTGTGGTTAGATTGCATAGCCCTCTCTCTCACCGAATTGCTATTCTACACCAGACATCAAGTCCACATGATAAATTACCCCATAGCCTTCGTCGGAACTCGAAGTTCACAAGCTTCTGTTTATTTCACGGAGCCAGCAAGTCCGTGTCCTTAATACTCCCAGTCTATAATGCTATTAAGACACATCAACATCAGATACGAAGTACGTCACCCCCCCCCCCCCTCTTGAAGAAATCGATATTATCCTTTATTGGTCTTCGCGTCAAACTCCTTCATGCAGTGATTTTTTTGCTTATGGAGAATTAATATCCTAATTAAACGCAACCCTTCATGCTAGTACGTAATATCAGATAGCTCAGGCAATTAACACACCACCATCAGTCTGAAAATTGGTACTAAAAATTCTAAAGGTAATTCAAAGGTAACAAGACAATTAATCGTTACGATATGCATGTAGCAGGTGTGCGAAATATGTACTTACACCATCACCTCATCCCAGACACACACATACATACGAGAGTATATCACTCAGACTTCGCTCAATCTAACTACAGAAAAAGTTAAACAGGGACCGTTAAACTTGCATAGTGTGTCGTCCCAATGTCTTGACAATTTGACTTCATTTTTTTGTCTTTTTAAAACTAGGAAAGATTTCCCTCGATACCACAGTAAATGATTCCAAACTTGTTACAAAAATGCCATGTCAAGTGTAAAAGCAGATCAAAGTATCATTTGAATACTACGTGGTTGCACCCGTAATAATTATTTCTGAATATAACTGAACAATTCTCGTACTTTTATGAATAGAATACAAAATAAATATGTGGTATAGAAAATGCTGTACGTATAATAATAGTCCTTTCTTTTTCTTTTTATTTGTACTGTTTCAAGCAAATTAAACCTAGCCAGAAACGCCTTCAGATTTCCACATTATAAAAAATAATATTGTTAGAAGAGTCGCACAAGAATGCACGTCGCAAACCTTTACTACTTCACGCGAACAATGCAATTGTTTTGTCCTTAGCGTGCAACGTTACACACACTGTAGATTTATTATATAATTAAATTATCTTGTATGCTACTCAAAGATGACAGAGTTGTTCGTTATTTCAACGTATATAAGTCACTATCTAGTATCGCTTTAATATGAATTGGGACAGTTCTGTCTTCGGAAGTGATGTTTAACTAACCTGTAACCGTTCCTTCCTACCAGCTGGGTTATAACTATAATGAGAACAGATACGTCTCACCTTCACTCTGCAGCTGTCTGCTTTTACATACAACTATTCTTCAAGTTCTGCATGCGTCTCGTAAATGGATTGTTTTATTATCACACAAATAACATAAACTTCAGCTAAGGGAACACAGTACTTTACCGGCCCCGCGCGTATTAGCTTGCCATCGTTCTGACGCGTCGGCGTCTCTTCATCGTTTATCTCATCGTCATTCGGCTGAAGTGATCGACCCACTTAAGTCCTTGCCACTAGAATAAACTTTTAAAACAACTCACAAACTGTTGCTATAATACATATGTAGTATTACTAAGAAAATATCACAACCATTACATTTGAGGTATGTTAAAGGACGTAAAGTCTTTACCGAGTACCTAGGAATTTGATGAATAATGTTCACTTGATTAACATCACATCATATGCTAATAGATACGATCTAAGTAAATGGGCAATTACAAATTATAAATGTATATGACTCCTGTTCGGGAACCATATATAAAATTCATAAGTATACGATTCCATAACTAGACTAAATACTGGGCACAACATTATACTTGTATTATTGAAATGTTCCAATTGTCTAATAACATTAGTTCGTATTCTGGGATAGAATAACTTGACATGTTTCTTCGGTTAAATGTTCCCTGAATTCCATTAACCATTCTCAGATGTTTCCACCGACGATCTCTAAATGTTACAGTTGTCATACTCATAGGATTGAATACTCATCACCTTTCCTGTCTTCATGTCAGTGAATCTCACACCTTTGATATTCACTTTTTCTGAACCATGTGTAAGGGTTAATATGTAAGTTAATCATTATCTTAATGAGGTTGCCATTTGCACTACTATGAGCATGATTTCTCACATATACTAGATAATTTGAGTTGATATCTCGTTTTGTTTTCAGTTTTTCATTATAGAGCTAATATCTTTTAGTAAACGTTTTGCTTCATTCCATTTCAACACGTGTTAACATATCATCCCAGTTTATTTTATTTTCTTCTGACAATTCTTAAAAAACATCATTTTTTTAGCATCGGAGGTAAGGGTTTCACATTAAGATAAAATTGTAGCGGGACATCGTCTCGGAAATGCTATAATTGAGTAACAGAAGTACTCTGTGAAGTGCTTATACCATGATTGGTGAGCATTTTCGCAAAATAATCGCCACAATCCATTGATCTCTTCCTGGGCTCGCGCAACAGGATTGGATTGCGGATGATATGGTGCAGTGTGACTTACTCTAATTCCTCTATTTTCCATAGCTATTTGGAATATCTGTTTTCCATAAGAGTAAAAAAAGCACAATGTAAATAAATTAAAAAATAGCTAATGAAAAAAAAAGAGGAATAACTGGTAGTGTTTGACTTGAATATCAGAAAATCTTTGAATATAGTTATATTATAAAAGCAGAGAAAAGTATGAAATTTTGAACCAGTCTTTTGGGGGCGTCTCTTTTCACGGGGAGGTATAGACACCAGGGCAGTAAAAAGAGTCAAAATACACTACTCATGACACTTATTTTGAAAACATTTGTGGTTCTTTCCGCTTCTTTTCTCTTCCACATATGTTGCAGAGATTTGCATACATTGTGTAAGTCCAGATTTCCTATTTTGAAGAAGGTTTTTAAAAGCTTTCCTTCTCCAAATGCCTGAATTCAACACTGGTCCCCACAACACTACTTTAAATTTATAAATCCACTTTTGATAGGAAACAGTTCTGCTTCAAAGATGGCGTCCTTTGGGTTCAAAAACAGACAAAACCACTCTCCCGTTTTAAAGAAAGATTACTGAATATTATTTTCAGGTCCGTTTTGAGTTATAAAAATTGTCTGTGTGACCTGTAATAATGTTAAAATAATATTCATGTCTAAAAAGGGCTATTGTTTACAGTGTACGGGATTCTTTCTGTCTCTCCTATAAAAAAACGAGCCACGTTAGATCAGTGGTAGAGCGTTGGCGTAGCATTCGGAAGGTCGTGATTTCGATCCCAGCAACCGACCATCCTGACTGAGGCTTTTCCAGGGGTTTTCCTCAGTCACACCAGGTAATTACCAGGATGGTACCTTCAACATAGGCTCTGGCCGACACCTTCCCGACATTGTTCCAATAATGTCAAAACGCGATGATGGAAAAGATATTGCATGACAGTTTTAATAACAATTAGTATCCCTTTTTTTCCTTCGGGAGGAGGTCGCCTCCCCCTAGCGCCGTCCCTGCAGTTTAAAATAATCTAATAAAACGTGCTGATTCTCGTAGGAAATTCAACCTTCCATATTTTTCACATTGTGTGAAACCTCTCTTGACCTTGAAAATATCTAGAAATAACAAACTCCACCTCAATGTCTGGTATTTGTGTGTAGTAGTGTCAGACTGACGTCACTTATGTAAATAACTCCATAATTGTTGAGATTGTAGGCGATTAGTTTTTACAAAGAGGAAAGAAGGAAAACTTTTTTTTAATCCATTACAAGGTGACTACATGAAGGAAAGAATAAAACCATAAAGTAACTAGAATTAACATGTAATTAGGGATTCTGCCAGAATTGTCAGTTTGGTGGGTGTAAAGTCAAAATTAAGAGAGGGTAAGTGAGGTTTTTGCTCGGTTTCTATCGATTTTTGACCACAAAACAAGTGACAAACATGCAGCTCTACATATGGGCTGGGCGCTATTCCCAGTAGCACACACGTTGAAAAAACTGTGGATTCAACGTTAGTCCTGTTACATAATTTTAACGTTGTATATGTACCTAAATGTCCGCCTGCTCAACGAGAGTTTCCGCGTTTAGTATCAATGTAGTCTTCGACATCAAGAAGTAGACGATGAGCAACCTTTCTTTTTGTAACGTTGCATTTATTTATACGTTCAACAGCTGAAAAACACGATTTCCATTTGACTGACCTGACTTTGTAAATTTCCCACGCGTCTGCAGTGGGATTCGAAGCTGGAACTTTCTGCGCTCGTCATTAGTAGTTCATGACGCTAATCACTCAACCACGAAGCCATCTAGAGAGTAACTACTCTTTTAATATTCCTTTTACGTTACGAAAACTTTATCTGAAGTAAAATTCATGTATATAGACCATATTTTTCCAGTGATTCCAGGGAGATAATTCAACTTCTTCCTTGTTGCAACTGTAAATTTGGCTACCTTTTCTCCCTCCACTGCCACTACATTAAAAATTACTCTATTCTTAATACTGTTATCTATATTCCTTGAATTTGGAGTTTAGAAACGAGCGTGTATGTCAATCAGATAATTCCTAATATCATTTTAGAAAACA
>JAGDQP010053820.1:0-13472 GCA_022664845.1 Lepisma saccharinum
ATACAAGTAAATAACTTAGTACATTTAACCGAACTGAATGCTTATATGCAACAAAAACTGAAAACTTACGAATTCAAGCCTTTTGTACACATTTTCACGTATTGAAAAAGAATATTCAATTTTCGAATCGTAAGACAAAAATTTAATGAAGCCATACGGCCAGCAATAAAGACTATTGGCACCAGAGAAAACGGAGAAGTCACCAAACTTTAAGCCATGAACTTTATTGTTTTATTTGTACTACTAGATCAAAACTACTTAACAGTAAATTTCCAATTATGATTCCATAAGCGAAATTTAACGAAGGATTTAGCCACGCCTGTATCTTCGCTGATTTATTCCTTATAAAATTATCTAAGTCCTTCCATAGAAACAAACGAGAAAAAAATCTGAAAAACAAAATATTAAATATTACCAGATTGTTGTTGACTACTTCCAGTAAACTTCCATTTCAGCGGGAAAGTTCAGTTCAATTCTTTCCTATGAAACTTTCAGAATATCCATTACGTCATCCAGCATCTGCGTACGTAAACAACAAAGCAAAGTAAGACGATCTTCAAATCAGATAAAAATCTCTACATGACACCTGTTCCTCCCCCTGACACTCACCATAATGTTCGGCTCCAGGGCTGTTTACCGCTGTTTGACAGTTGTCATCCTCGTCCAGCTTCGGACGAAAATCAGGGTGGTAGACTCAACATTTTTAAACCACATTCAGATGTTTTATTTTCATTCAAAACCTTCAGTCTCTAGAGATAAGTCTTGGTGTAACGTCTCCTGTCGTTTTGCTTGAGCATTTTATTTCCGGCATATTTTACAATAAGGATATTTCATTACGAAATGAGCATGAGTTGAAAAACTTTGATTCACTCTTTCCTCTGTGATCTTCTCTTGTGTTGTGCAAATTTATTGCGTGTGTGTTGTCATAATGTCAGATTATTTTCGTCCTTGGTTACACGGACAATACATAGAAAGTGATTCGATTACGAAGCGAGCACTTTGTCACGATTCCACACTGCTCAGTATTGTTGTCAATTAAGAGGTCAATCAATTATTGCTCAAATTAACTCACTTTATAGCTCATGGAACTCGCAAGTTCATCGCCGCAGTAACAAACGTTCGCCATTGGATTCTATCCTGGGCAATATCAAGCCAGTTTTCATCACGAACGCCTACTACTCGAAGATCTCTTCTTCTAATATTGTCATCCCAACGACGTGTCGGTCTTCCCAATGATCTCCTTCCATGTGGTCTTCCAACCAGGATAGAATATAATCTTCGTTTGTCCCCCATCCGAGTTGCATGGCCTGTCCACCTTAGTCGTCGCGATTTCATTATTTTTACAACATCTAGTGAATCGTACAGTCCGTGGAGTTCTTCATTATGCAGTCTCCTCCACTCTCCAGTCATCTCGTCGCGTTTCGGCCCGTATATCTTTCTCAAAATCTTATTTTCAAATACACGTAATTTATGTTCATCTGCTAGGGTCGTACTCCAACTTTTGTAACCGTAAAGTATTACCGGCAGAATAACCGTTCTGTATATTTTCAATTTCCTTGATATTAATCGCGATGTTAGAAGTTTCTGGGTTGAATAGAAACATGCGTTCCCCGATACTAAGCGAATTTTTATTTCTTCCGTAACCTCATTTTTGCATCAGAATTGAATTGAATTTATTAGGCACTTATCTCAGGGCGGGATAGGTAGGGCAAAAGATGCGGCCAGGGCCTGAATTGAAGGCACCATTACGGCATTTACTTGGTATGGATGAGGAAAATCCCTAGGAAAACCTCAGTCAAGATGGTCAATTGCCGGTATCAAACCGAGGATCTGCCGAATGCGAAGCAAACGCTCTACCAACTGAGCTACAACCGCTCGATTTGAGGGTCAGAACATTAACACACTGCTGTCGTACTACTGTGGTCCTGATCTCACAACACAATCTCTCCTTACCGTCTACTATGCGCGCAAATGTGCCCATGCCGAAAACTCACTTTCACCACAGTGTTAGTTCATTCTTACTGTCTCATTTCTTAACATATATGCATAACAAACAGAACTACAGTCATAACCAGGGGATCCACCAGGATCTTCAGTTTGAGTGAGGGGAATCGAAAATTGGCGATAGTAACTACAGCTTTTCAATGTTTCTCGAGTGGCTTTTCAATACTAAAAATTGAAGGGTTGGAGAAATAAACGGGATTAGTCTATTTTTTATAATTTACAGGAGAGCATTTTAAAGTTGGACTGATCTCCTTTCTTCCGCATGGCTCATTTCTTTTTCTTTCAGATTTTCACATAAACTGGACAGTATTTCTCATCTGATAATTGTGTTGCAAAGCTTATGTTGTAGTGTTTCATATGGCATTAAAAACAAAAAAACAAAAAATCCCGAAAATGGACATATCCCCTTTATTTCTCCAACCCTTCAATTGTAAAGTTTGGGTAGATCTCGTTAATTTGTTGTTGGGTGGTGGGTTACTAATCCGACTCTGGGGGTCTGGCTAAAATTATTGGTCGTGGTGAACAATAGTATCACAAATCATATTGTATTCAAAATGCGTAATAACTGCAAACACACAAAGTATGCAGGCAGACACACAAATATAAGATCGCCTTCTTAGTCCCCTTTAAGTAATGCATATTAACATTTATATAAACTTCGTTTATGAAAAGATAACTGAAACAACAGAAATAGGAAATAAAGTTCACATTGAGAACTTACTTATTTAACAGAACTTCACCGTCGTAGTACATACAGTCAAAGACGAAAAGACACACATTGGCATCTTGAAACTTTTTTCTCTGAAAAGAAAGGAAGAAATATTAGTTCATACTCTAAACAGTGGACATATGGATTTTAGTAAACGAATTTATCGTGAAATTTATTCTACAAAGTGAAACAGCAATTTAGAATTGGTAAAGTATTGAAATGTTACATTTACTTTAATGTTACCTACTACCCACACAATTTTCAATGTTTCCTTTGTATTTCTTTAGCAGCATTATATCACCCTTTCCGCTGAACCTTACTTTAGGTCGCACAGTAATTTTGTTATCCTTATAACGACAAATAATATAATTCAATAAATTTGTTAATACATTAATAAAATAACTGTCATTTTTTTTTTTTTGCGCTCAAAGGACTCAAAAATACCGAAGTGTATTTGTAAAAGTGTAAAATACCACTTTACTGGGAGGTATTCTATAAAAACATGAAACTTTAATAATAGACAGATGATTTACAATGAGAAGAAAAGTAGGTATTGCAGTTAGCAATGAAGGAATTCAAAATGAAAACTGTTTATGACGCTGTTGAATTTGATGTTCTGGAATTATGTATAGATATTTCAAAGCACCCAAAAATTCGTGTTCTTCACGAAAAGTAACTGACGAACTATTTGTCTTTCTTAGTGTGATGCTCCCGAGCAAAGGGTAAAATTAACTTTATTCATAAAATTCAAAATATTAGGAAAATTTAGAATTTAGTATATTTTTCTTGTAAATTGTTCGGTGAAATGGAAATAAAACCACGCCATGTTTCAGTAAAGATGAACAGAGTAACATCAACGCAGACTGATGAAATATCTATGACGTCAAGTGAGAAGTTATTCACCTTTGAGCAAATAACCATGTTCCTTATGATGGGAACGTCACCTTTCGTCCTACTTAAAGTTCAGAGGAGAGTCAAGTCAGACAAACACCACACACACACACATTTACTGCCTATACGATTCACTATATAAAGCCGATCAATCTTCTATTAAAACCTCCAGTACCTCCTGTTCCATAGAGGGGCCTTCAGTACAATAGAAGAGGTCTCCAGTTTGACAGTCTCCAGCAAAAGCATCGACTCCATTCTAAGAAGGAAGATAGTTTTCTCTCTGAACATTTTCATCATCTGGCTGTGATAGAATCAAAGGCTGAAGAATCATTGAACATCTAACTTCAACATATTTCCAGGTATGAATAGAGGATCTGCTTTATATTGTGATTCTAGCGTCTGACATAATTTAGGCTTTCTAAGTGTTACCTCCCGAATAATATTTGCTCAACGTTAAATAACTCCGGTAAAACCCGTTTATTCTGTCCATCGTTAAGAAACGTGGTGTGTTAAGATGTAATCATGCTACGTTCAATTAACTCGGTGACAGAACCCTTTTGTATCCAAGAAGTTCTCATGTTTAGCTGAGCTTCGTTGCATTAAAATCCCAAATTTAGCCTCTACCATCTGATATTTAAAGTTAACGCCCATAATGAACTCCCAGAGTTCACCACATATTTCTCATCGATAATTTCACAATAAATCGTCTACGATTGAACGTTTAATTTTAAAACCTCTCGTAACTATGGTTTTCGCTCTCCCATCTATAGGAAGTTTCCCAAAACACCAATGTGAACAGAGTAGAAATTCTACTTGGAAACCTCCAGTCGTTCACATTAGGAAACCTCACTTTTTATGACTGACTGAAATCGTGGGGGGTTGCAAAGGTTTACCACGGTTAGGTGAATACTAGAAACCCCACCACCAGCTGACACACTTGTGCATGTGATAAGAAGAATCAAGTAGTGAGCTAGAGGAAAATTTTAGATGGTGGGTTATCTGTCTGTTATGATGTGATACAGAGGTAAAATCATTAAATCGAAATTTGTAAACTAAGGTCACAAAGAGTATACGAGAAAACTGGTTTAACCACCACAAATTTTTATCTATTTTGTGAACTCACCGAGCAATGGATAAAATTAAATTTAATCATAAAATTCAAAATAATTGGGAAAATTATAATTTAGTACATTTTTATATATTTATTTTAAATTGTTCTATGAAGTGGAAATAAAACCGCCGCCATGTTTCGATGAGGATGGAACAGAGTAACAGCTAAAGAACACTGATGCAATATAATGCAATCCATGACGTCAATTGAGAAGTTATTCACCTTTGAGCAAATAGCTATACTCTTATGATGGGAACATAGTCTTTTGCCCTACATCAAGTTCAACGTAAAGCTGTGTCAGACCCCACCACACATATAAACTTACATCAATACAGGAAGAACACGAATCTCTATGTAAGACCGATCGGCAATCGTCTATGGCCGCCTGCTCGAGAAGGAAGATACTTTTTTTTTTGTTCATCTTATTCTTTTTGCTGTGGAAAATTCAAAGGCTGTTCAACTTAGAATCTTCTCTTTATTGAACATCTAACTTCAACCAACTTCCAGGTATGAATTGGGATCTGTCTTATATTGCGATTTTATGCGTCTGACATAGGCTAGGCTATCTCAGTGTCACCTCCAAATAATATCTGCTTAAAGTTGAATAACTTCGTTAGAATTCCTTTACTCTGCCCATCGTTAGTAAATGTGGTGTGTTAAAATGTAATCATGTTACGTTCAATTATACCGGTAATAAACCCTTTCGTAGCCAAGCAGTTCTCAAGTATAGTTGTGCATCGCTACGCCAAAACAAAAATTAAGACTCTACCATCTGACAAATACCCTTTTTATTCACCAAATTATTACTAATTTTACCCAGAATTAAACCAATTTCTACAGTCGTTCACAATTTATTCATATTTTCTTTCGAACTCTCGACCTCGGAAACCTACAATCTGACACTTTGTTCACGTTAATCAGATAAACATAAGTACCTTTCTATATAAGTGACATTTTAGCCACCATATCGTTATCTTTCTGCATTATTGCAGACGGTCAAATATACTAGTACTTTTTTTCTTCTTATTCTTAATATTCACATAAAACACAGTGATATGATAATGTTTCCAACATGGTACACTCTTAAGTTATAAGATCAAAACAGGAACAGAATATTTGTGTGATTAACGGTGTGTAAAAGTGACACTCACATATTTAAAAGGTTTCAAACTAGTTTTTATGGTGAAAATTAAAATAAAAGTGAAGTGTTAATGGAGTGTATATGGTGAATTAATTTCTATATTAGATTCTATAAAACAAACATGCTATCATTAAACATTAATAAATGTAATGTCATATACGAGAAAAACAACCTATTTGAAATTCGAATACAATGTCAATGACTCTCCACTAGTTCGATTCAATTCTATTACTGATCTTGGTGTAACCATTAAATCTAACCTGTCATTCGACATGCACAGAAATCGTCTTGTTAGCGAAGCTTATAGGGATCTCGGGTTTGTAATGAGGTTAACAAGCGATTTCTCGAATATTGATGTCTTAAATACTTTATCAACAGCGTATGTCAGGTCAAAGTTAGAATACGCGGCAATAAAATTGGATCCTAATACACAGAAGAATGCTCGGCAAATAGAAATTATACAGTCTAAATTTGTACGATTTTTGACATACAAAGAAACTGGGATATATCCTAAATTTGAAAAGTACTTAGGCCTGGTAAATAAGTATAGGTTACAATCTTTTGGAAACAAGAGTTAATTTTCTCTTAACTTTTCTACACAAACTCTTGCACAGTAAAATTCACTCAGAAAGCCTCTTTATCTGAACTAGAACTGTATCCCTGCCCAAACGTCTAAAGATTTAGACATATCCCCTATTAGGAGAATGTGCTCTTTATATAATTGTATTTTTAAAGACTGTCCTGAGATTGATATATTTAACATAAATATGAGCGAAGTCCATTCTTATATAAAATAATGAATACTTTATGCAGAATATGTCACCTCGCAGCTAAAAGTATGTATATTACATCTGTGCAGTATTTGATTTGTAGCGGGGGATGGTTAGGATTATCCCCCCTCACCGCAAAAATCTTCTCTAGCTCTATTTACAGATATATACCTCTAGCCTGGAACATGGACGATCCCAAAATACCATATAATACATATCTCACTAATTCTTCCCCTTTCTGGAAATTGCACAAATCGAACACTGCAGCTGTGTGTTTATGTAGAAAATGTCGTATGTGTATGTTGAACATCGCAATTAGGTTATTAAGGATATAAAATAAAAACAAGACAGACAATGTGCAAAATTTTGAAACTGGTTCAAATTTTCTCTTTGCAAAAGGAAATAAACCCATGTGATACCTAAGCTGGCAAAAATGCAGTTAAACTAAATACAAATAATAGAGTCACAAATAAATGAAGGGTGTGAGGCAAGAACATGGTAATCCACAATGTTACACTTTTAAGAAATTCGATTTTTACTGCTGCACAAGTCATTTTCATTGGCTGAAAGTTGATTTTTCACGTAAAGATATACATAAAGGCTTAAAATAATTGTACCAAATCAAAATAACGAATTTCTATTTTTCATGCTGCTGTGTGGGTTACCATGTTTTATTATTTATACCATAATATTCGCTACCTAAGTCACTCAAGAATAAATCTTTTCACTGAACTCGCTCTAAGAAATGTTTAATTTACAAATTCTTTTCCTTTTTAGTGGCAAGCTGGTATACTGCTCCTCGTTTCCCGCCATCTTAATTGTTGGTTACCATCTTATGAATCCCAAAATGTTACAATAGGCTTACCATAAGTAAATATTGCTGCCATCTCTGGAGCACAATTTGAAGTCGGACAACATTAAACGACGCGGTATGATTCCTTTCCATCGGGTGCTGAATAACTCAAAAAATAAACATTTGTGGGTTACCATGTTTTTGCCTCACACCCTTCAAATATAAATACATACTCAGGATTTTAAAGCATTAAATATGCAATGACTTTAGTTGTTACTTTCTTATGTAATAACTATTTGTTATTTGTGACTTTCTAATTTAATTTCAAGTGCATTTTTCTCAATGGTACAATTATAATTTTGAAGATTCTAGCAATGTTCGATTTGTAGCTAGGATTTCCCCCTCTCTGCAAATTTCATCTCCGAGCCTGGGATATGAACAGGTATAAGATACGAGATTCTGTAGTCTAAGAAACTCTCCCCTGCCTCTGGAAATTGCACAAATCGAACATATACATCTAGATAACATGTCAGACGTAATTTACAGAAATATTAATAAATTATGGTGAATCACATTTTAATTTATAGCCATCAAGTTTTATGCCAAAGTATTATTCCTAGTGAGCATAAAATTGTCTTTTCTACAATTACATATAAAAAGGCAGTACGAAATTCACATAGCAAGGAAATGTACAAAAACTTGTGTATGGTTCTAGTAATAAATGTTATAATTTACCTGATGTACACCTAAAGATCCAAAAGGAAGAGGCTTTTGCGTATTTGTGTCTATCAGTAACACTTCACTGTCCAAAATCAAGTCTTTCGCATAAGGAAATGCCTTCGGAATATAGTCCTTAAAGTGGGCAACCTGAAGTGCAAGATAGATGAAAATTACAGAGAAAAATTGTTAACTTAGTGATGACATATACTTTCCAAAATAATTTATTTCCTATTACATACATAAATTTAATATATATTTTCTACTTCTTGTACTGTACATTATATGTTGTAAAATTATATATATATAAGCAGTACTCGAAGTAGGGTGACACGAGGGGGTGGCCTTACCACTTTAATTTTGCATTTGACGTACCATACCTTATTATTAATGGGATCTCATTGCCTTTACTTTCAAAGGTCAATCACTGCAACTAAGTGCAATCGTACCCGTGCCTTTTCTAGCTCACTTTTGCAGCGTTTCCCTTACCACTTCTAACCCACTTCGAGCACTGTATAGAAGACAAAGCTACAATAAAAAGGAAGAGATTTACTTATTTGTTCCATATGAGAAAACACACACACACACACATAATAATTAACATAGAATTCTTCGATATTTCGGACGTTAAAAGTCCTTATTCAAGACGGGAGAAGAAACGACGGACATGTGCAGATTGAAAAAAGAATAATACGATAGTGGCGCCACGTAGCGGACGACGCATCAAGCTTGGAGAACACTTGACTACTGTATAGTGTGTAAATTTCAGAAGTTTGGAACAATTGACAATTGTATTGCGTGTAAGTTCGGGAAGGGATCGTAGAAGGAAATATGTTGAACATGCAGAGCAAATGAGAGGGTTAGAGTTATTGAAGGTTAAGGCCAGGTTTAATTTTTGCGCTCAAGCCATGAATAAAGACCCCCTTCCAAAGATGCCGTCTTGAGGTGCTGATTGTAGGGAACAATGTGTGTATTACGGCAACACGGAAAGATATATCAAAATTGGTGTTGTGTGACTGCGTCTGTAAGGAGACTGGGGCATCCGGTTTGTTGATAGTGCAAAAGTGGCGATGGTTATTAAGGACGAATGTTGCGAGACCCACCTGTTTCCCACACGTAAAATGCATAAAAGAATTTGCAGGTTAGGATGTAATTTACATTAGAGGTGTGGTGGCATGTACCCTTGGGCCACTAGTAGTATTGATAGTAACTGTGGGAGAAATGATAAAAATGGAGCAGGTCCTACATCTGGGTCTTTTGCGTATGTGGGCGTCGGTTTGGGGTGGTGGCGAGGAAGGATTCGTACAGATCCAGATGTTTCTAAGATTCGGAGGGAAAGGGGGTAGAAAAACTAATCTAGGTTTGTGGGAAATACTGATCTTGTGTCTGAGTCGGTTTGGAGAATGTGGACATGAGAGTGTAGGATTTGTTTGATCTTGGAAAGTTTAGAATGGAATTGGAATATTAGAGTCGATGGGTTGGGATTGGTGTTAGAGGTGTGAGTGGTTTGAATGTGTGAGGATGCACGACAAATCTGTTTAGTTGAAAGGTTAGAAGTGTAGCCTCTGTTGAGTAAAGCCTCCTGGAAGCGTTGGTTGTAAGTTTTAGTAGCAGAGGTGGTGGTATTCAGGCGTTGTCCTCTGAGGACAAGGGAGAAAGGAATCACTTTCCTAGTGTGGTAAAGAAGACTACACCTTACCAACCTTTGACCTCACTACATTTTAGATCCATTTTTGGATGATGTCCTGATGTTATGGGCTCATGGCGAAACCAGTCTCAACACATTCCTAAAACAGCTGAACCAATTCCGTGTTGTCCAGTTCACATAGTCCATTTCTAACAAAAGAGTCACATTCCTTGACACGGACATCACTTTAGAACGCAACACCCTGTAATGGGTTGTACTGTATATTGATATTTCAGGGTGATGAGAAGTTAAATATGGTTTATTATATTCAACTCTTATTAACCTGTAGTTTATCATATTGAAGTGTTTGATCATGTTTAAATTTTCGATTTTCAATCATTTTACCTAGTTGTGTTTTCTTTTATATAAACGTGAATTAAAATTTGCTTAATAGATGACAGTGCAGTTCTGAGGCAGCAAAACTGAATGCTGAAAACTTATTAACTGCTACTGCAATAGTTCTGTTTATTATGTTGACTATACAAACTACATGCACGCTGACCTAATCTTTGTATTTATACAATCATTATATATTTATCAAACATCCTTGCTTTTCTTTTTGTATTTATTTTCTTTACTCTCTTAAAAAAAATCTCTGACTTTTTCAGATTTTGTTTTTAGATTTATTATGTTTGTATCTATCTTTGATTTTCTGCAAATTTCTTCAATTTCCTTTTTTTGATTTGTTGTACCTTATTGGTTCTCACTGTCTTTGCTTCACCTTTTGAGTTCCGTCACATTTGGTTCAATCTCCATTTCATTCCTATCTTTGTTATTTATGTTTGTTTTACTTCTTCCATTACTTTGCAATTTATTCCTCTATCTTCCTGTGACTTTTATCTGACTTTTCCCTTATCTTGCATTATGTTTCTACTATCTTTTTCGTACCCTTCTACTGACTCTATATAGTATTATCAAAAAGAAATGACAGGGCATGCATTCGGTTTGATTCAGTCTTTCTCGTTTCCTGGCCGCTTTTCCGTTTCATTTCATCGCATGAAGCCCCTTCTCCCTGAACGTTTCGACGCCCATATTTTCCCTTACATCTCTTAAGAGTACTATGCTGAATTCTTCTTGTTTTCTAACGTTTCCTTCTTAAGTATTCGTGTTCAACGCAAAGTATTTATAACGTTACAGAACATTAACTGGCACTGTGAATCTTAAATATTAGTTTCTTAATGTACAAGAAATTTTAGTTTTACTTGATGAGAAATTACTCTTAAGAAATTAAAAACTGGTTATATGATTACTATTTGTTCTTAGTACAGAGTTTCACAAGAAAATAAAAAGACTGACATTAGAGAAACAGTTTGCATCTGGCTATTAATGTAACAAAAGGAATACACACAGTTCCTCAATGTAAAGTGGAATCAATTTAAAATAAAAATAGTCACTAACTTATGTACAATCTGTATGATTTTACATGAGTTGTCACTTTCTCAATAATAATTTTTAAAAAAAATAAAAAAAATAGGAACTTTATTTGTTACGAAAAAGCTTAGATATACTTTATGGCTGAGATGAGGAAACTTGAATAATAACTGACCATTTATAAATGACGTTTGAAGAGAAACTGTCTCTTTAAATCTTAAGACAGTATTGCATAATTCTGAACCTTAGATTTGTTCTTGCTGATGTTATTAATTGATTTAATTTCATTCAGCTGCTGAGTCCAACTATGTAGTCAAACAGAAATTAGAGAAGATATTTGCAAAATACTTTTACTCCACACAATTCAAACGTTTATAATAATCAGGATATTATTACCTTATGATTCATAACCGGTTTCAAACTTCTTGAGAAATATTTGAATTCATCCCCTTTCTTATGAACTTGCACTCTTTCGCCGTCATACTTAATTTCTGAGTACATACCCTTCGGACATTTTTTCATAGCATACTCCACTGACTTGCATGCTTCAGCCTGAAATAAATAGAAGTATAATTCAATCACATAACACTCATAAGTCCTTACTCTAACTATTATAGCAGTACGTAAATCTTAAGAACAATCTGAAGTTTGAAAACAAAATAGGTTTCCAAAGTTGAAAAGAGGACCAACTTCCGATTTTTCTGTACACCAAGTCTCTGTAGGTACAGATACCATTGATATTAAAGAGTGAAAAGTATGTGACTGGACCGGGGATCGAGTCCGGGACCTTTGGGTTACTGTCCCAATGCGCTAACCAATCGACCCGTTTCCACAATCACACACCTTCCACTCTTGATGTCGATGTTCTGTCTCGAAACCACATGAGTAGTACCACAACTCCTAGTATCTGTAGTTTAATATTAATGGTATCTGTACCTCCAGAGGCTTGGTGTACAGAAAAAAAATCGGAAGTTGCCTCCATTTCAACTTTGAAAATTAGTTCTTCCGTGTGAGATGTTCATCATGTGAGACACAGGAAAGTCCAAGCACAACTAGGAGTTGTGGTACTACCCATGTGGTTTCGAGAGAGAACATCGACATCAAGAGTGGAAGGTGTGTGATTGGGGAAGCGGGTCGACTGGGTGGAGCAGTGGTTAGCGCATTGGGACGGTAACTCAAAGGTCCCGGGTTCGATCCCCGGTCCAGTCACATACTTTTCCCTCTCTAATATTGAAAATAGAAGGTGTTCATTTATCTTGTCTTTTCCTTGGTAACGAAGGGACCAATAGGAGAAGAAGAGTCGAAGTCGGTACAACGTACATGTGGGAGGGGTAAAAGCATGCCTCATATTGTGTAAACAACTCATGATGAATAGTGTCACCAACCTGATTTAAAGTTGCATGTTCTGAAATTGCGTTGTGCGAACTTATTACATAAATAAAAATTTCTATCTCAAGCGCAAACCGACAAGATAACATTTTCTGCCCAGTGTTTCAAACCAAGGCCACTCCTATGGACTGTGCACTATTAAATGTTTGAACTGTGGCCAATTATTGTAGTTTATAGTCAATAAAATAGTTTTCTGTAACACAAAAATCAATTCTTATCTATAAAACTTCACAATTAAAAAAATTGCGATAAAAATACTTTCGCGAAACAAAATGCCTACATCATGTGTAGACAACCTAATAAAACACCAAGTGAATTACATAAAATTATTAGGAATCACCAATAACTTAAATTTACGTGTGGCTAGTAATCAGAATTACAAGTTTACTACTTATTCTGATTAATTTGGAGGCGGTCTATGTAAAGCCCTTAATTTATACCTGCTGTTCTCAACCTTTCTACACCTGACGATGCAAGCATTTTGTCTTGGGAAAACATTTGAGTCGTCTTCGCCACGTGATAGTTTTAGTTCTTTCTCAACGTATTAAAAAAATATCTAGATTATTACTAGAATCAACAAATGTAAATTACTTACCAACATTGGCAGTACAGGTGTCATTAATTGAAGAGTGATCTTTAAATCTTTAGAATCTTTTTTCTTCCTCAAGACCTGCGAAATCACTGCATCAATGTTACGGGATGTTTGGAATGCTTGATACGCATCTGGATCAAGCGCTTCTAGGCTGCAATGAGATAAAATACACAGTCGGATAGAAGATATTTAGGTTAGTGCACAGCAACGATCTCCAATAAAAGATGGCAGCACGACCTTCTTTTGTTGTTTTAATGTATTTTTATTGTTGTAGGAAATTGTAATGCTGCTCCTACA